>CAVNYN010244115.1:0-28302 GCA_963692815.1 Nyctanthes arbor-tristis | reverse complement strand
CAAAAATCATCATATATATGAATTTCATATATATTATGTGAATTTTAAACAATAAATTCTGTTCCTCTTGCCTCATCTTCCTCGCAAGCAAATGAGCATTTTATGCAGCAATCTACAACAATCAAAATAACATACATGCAGTGAAGTTATTTTTGTTCTTTCCCCATAAAGGCACAACCACACTAACCCTACTTCTCGCCTTCTTCATCTTTGCATATCCCCCGTTTCTCTGCAACTTTCCATTTTCCCTCGGCAACCCTTATATATATTTATTCCCTTGGCTTCTCAGCAAGGGTTGTTGAGATTTTTTCTAATTACATTTAGAGTTTGAAACCAAAATAAAATTGTTAAAATTTTCAAACGTCATTTTTTTTAGCAACTGTGCAGTTTTCTTCTCCTTGTTGAGACCGATTTTCGTCCTCACTACTAATCCATATAAAAATTCAAAAAATACAGACACCAAATCAAAGGAAAAATTTGGCACGAAACTAACCTACTTCAAAAGGAAACTCAAGCCCTTCATCTTCATCCTCCTCATTGCTGGCCAAGATGTCGATTTTGAACTCGTTAGAACCGTCAAAAAAGGAAGTTCCAAGTTCTCCACCCTCACAACACGGAGCAACGTCTTCAACATCTTCCATGCTCGGCATTGGGATGCTTGTTGACGGAATCGACCAATTTTTTGGTCGGATTTGGCCAAGAATCAAAATTCCCTAATATGATCAGGAAATTGTGGATTGACAAAGCCAGGTGATTGATGCATGTAGACACCCTCGGAGAGCGAGCCATGAAGAAATGCATTATTTACGTCAACTTGACGTAAGGGCTATTTATTCATCACAGCTAATCTCAACACAAGACGAATGGTTGAAGGCTTGATGACGGGACTGAATGTTTCAGTGTAGTCGAGCCCTGGTCGTTGGTGAAAACCCTTTGCAACAAGTCGGGCTTTGTATTTGTCTATTGAGCCATCGGATTTGCTTTTTATGCGGAACACCCATTTGCATCCAACGACATTATGGTTAGGTGAGGGTGTAACTAAAGTCCAAGTTTCGTTTTGATCTAGAGCATTAAGCTCAGCTGACATTGCCTCATGCTACTTGGAGTCTTTAACTCTTGGGTAACATATGTTGGTTCAAGAGGGACGGAAGAGGGAGATATGGCAAATAAAGAAAACATTTTAGAGGGAACCCGGATATTGTTTTTGGCTCTAGTAATCGTCTGATGGGTATTTGAAGGATGTGGAGTACAGGTGATCGAGTTGATGGGTTGGGGACTGGGTAAGACAGGTTGATCATTAGTTAAGGAAAAGATTAGATGTGGTGGAATTTCTGTTGGAGTTGAGTTGGTGCGATCGGATGATTTCTCCTTGGAGATGGAAAGAGATTTAAATTGGGTAGAGAGTTCTTAGATAGTAGGTGTAGTAGAAGTTGGGGTAATAGATGGGGACAATGATTGTGTTGGAGATGGAGACGGTGAGTGCATGTGAGGAGGTTGTGATAAGGTTGGTCGATTGATAGACCTACTAGAAGGTGTTGGGGATTCCAATTGTTGCAATCCAGAAAGAGGTGGCGTGTGTTGCACGTCTTCCATGAGTATTGAACCATTATTACCATCTTTGGAGGAAGTCAATTTGGGGTTAGGTTGCTGGGAATGAAGAGATAAAGATGGTGGAAATTTTGATGGAGTTGAAGAGAGAGAAAAGGTGGTGGACGCAGGTGGCATCAAGTTGGCAGTGGAGTAGGGAAATATTTCTTCTACAAATTTAACGTGACAGGACACATAATTTGTTTGCTAGCTCATCATAACATAAGTAAGCACTTTGAGACGTAGAGTATCCAAAGAAGACACGCGGTTTTGACTTGGATTCTATTTTGTGATTGAAATACTGTTTGAGCCAGAGAGAGCGAAGGCAACCGAATATTTTTAGCTTGTCAAGGTTGGGTGGTGTACTAAATAATTTTTCAAATAAAGAAAGGTAAGATAGATTAACCTTGGGCATTCTATTTATGACATACACGGCTGTAGCGAAAGCATAAGGCCAAAATGTTTTTGGGACTGAAGCATGGTGTAAAAGACTTAACCCGGTTTCTACAATATGTCTATGTCGTCTTTCTGAATATCCATTATATTCTGCGGTGTGTGGTGGGGTTGTCAGGAGGGTGATGCCATGTGTGGATAAGAATTACTTTAAGGCCTTGTATTCACAACCGTTATCAGTGTAGAGGCGTATGATTTTAGTGTAAAAAAATTTTCTACAAGGGCCTTGAATTTTGTAAAGATTGTCAGATACGTCAGATTTTTTGTGCATGGGGTATAACCATATGTACTTTGTAAAATGGTCAATCAATATTACGTAATACTTATGGCCATCAAAAGATTGTATCAGTGATGTCCAAACATCAGAATATATTAATTGTAATGCAGCTGAACTTGTAAGGCTTGAAATGTACAATGGTAATTTTTGACTCTTATTGCATGCACAGGCTGTCACGCCCCCTGCTAATTTTCCAATATTTTCGAATATCTTATGTTAATTTACAAATTCTGTAGCGGAAGCTTTAATTCAAACAGCAGGGACGGGATGTGCAAAACAATTCAATTTATCTTATCTTACAGAGTTTAACAGACAAAGCTAATTATATAAGCTAACAAGTCGTTAAAATTTTAAAGAAAACATTAAAGCTAGGTTTTTCAAGAAATAAAAAAACACAGGAAATTGTATTAATAAATATATTTCATTGATTACTAAAGTACGCCAAAAAATTAAAGAACTTTCACAGTGAGAAGTAGAGTTCAAATCAATATAAAGATTATAACTCACTATTTTCTTATATGTTATAAAATGTTAAAACATATATACTATAGATATGAGCATGAAACTATTAAATTCATAGTAGTTTCAAAGGCAGACTTACACTAGATGCACAACTCTACTCTATTTCATGAGCATGATCTAACTCATGGCATGGTCATGTACAATTAAGTGGATTCACATTTGAATTCCGGTTGACCCCTACCGGAATTTCAGACAGATCAATACAGATACAGAGCAGATATCACACTAATCGTTGCCCATCTCGGTATCATTAGATGACTCTTAGTGTGGCAACAGAGTAGAGCAGAACAGATACAGAACGGGTAGAGCAACTAGTGATTCAAAATGCAATATATTAATCTTTATTTTTATGCATCAGAATACATGTTCATTGCTTTAATCAAATACATGCTTACTATTTCAAAACATCATCAATGTTAAAAGGAAATCAAAGTGATAGTTACTCACCTCAAATCTTCTTCGAATAATCTTAAGTAGAAAAACGCCATTAAAACCTTGATATTCATCAATTAAAGCTATTTTTCAAACTATAATACTTTTATATATGGTAAGAAATCCTTTTCAGAAGACAAATAAGCGTTTTTGTGTGTTTTTAGGGTTGTTTTCCATCTCACTATAGAGATGGACGAATTTGGCGGAAGACATGAGAGCTTTGGGGTGCTGAGAGAGTTTTGAAAGGTTTGAAGGCTCAATTGGCTATATATAATAGTTAGGATTAAATTGTTTTTAATAAATTCTGAGTTCCGCTAATCAAATCGTAACACGAGGTGCAATATGGTACCCTACACCTGGCGGTAATTGCTCGGGCAGTCCTTATTCTTTAAGTAGTCTTTCAATTAGGTCATAGTACTTTGATCTATGTTCTTCCAGACCTTCAAATTAGTAGGGTTTTCAATTTGGTTATCAACTTCCGAAATATTAACCAATAACCACATTCTCATTCCAATTCAAATTCGTTATCCAAGTATCAATCGTGTTGTCAATAATCACGTTCTAGTTCTTGACATTTATGTGCATAATATTCTTGCAGTACTTCAAATGCGATTACATTGTCACGTTTCAGTTTTTTGGCGTTCGTTTGAGTGACAATTTTGTAACCTTACCATTGAAATATTTCAATATGATCTCGTTGTCATATTCTAATTTTGAATGTTCAATTGGGTAATAAGCTTGAAATCTTATAATATAATTCAAGCAATCACTTAATCATTGTCAGAATAACGATACACTTGCTTTAAAATTTTACAGGATGTTACACAAGCGTTACAGGTAAAGTTGGAAATTCGACCAAACGACATAGACAATTGTTGACTCTTAACTAAATGAGACAAAATTTTGCTAGGGGGATGACCTAATCTATGATGCCAAATGGAAATTGAGGTCTTGACGATAGAGAATGCTAATAATGGTTCCTTAGTCATAGAGGGCCAAATGTACACTCCATCTCTAGCTGGACAGCGCATTATTGGAGCTCCCGTCTACAAGTGTTTGACAGTAAAATCAAAGGGTGAGAATTCAATGCGAGTATTATTGTAGGAGCAAAATTTTGAGACAGAAATTAAATTTCGTTTCATGTTTGGGACACATAAAACGTTATTTAATTTAAAACGGGAATTATCACTAGATAGAGATGTTTGGCCAGTGTGTGTAATATGCAAGGCTGAACCATCACCTATTTGAACATCGTCTGGCCCGAGATAGTCAGAGTGGAGTGACAGGTTTTGGAAGTCAGTGGTAATATGATGGGAGGCACCTGAGTTAAGAAGCCAATCCTGATTAGAAGAACTGTGGTTCGATGCCAAATTTGCTATGGGTTGAGGGGGGGAGTTCCGGCTAGACTGGTTATCGGAAGTGGTAGGAATGCATCTGTCAGCCTGACATTGGTTTGCAGTATGCCTTTGCTAGTGACATAATTGACAATAGCCTCGGTATGGACGTGGAGATTGATTGGAGATGTTTTGAGGCTGGTTGATGGTGTTATTGTGACGGTAATGACTGGATTGATTTCGAGGTTGCTGAGATCATTGGAAGAATTTCTCATTGTAGAATTAGCAGTGACAGGTGAAGACAAGGTGGAGGAGTGTGGTGTTGATTGTGTTAGAATATGAGCTTCACGTGTGACAAGCTTTTCATGAAGCTCATCAAAACTAATGGCAGTTTCACGGGCTCTAACAGCTTCACACAAACCATGGTACTCGGATCCAAGTCCACAAAGGATTTGTAGAGTTAATTCATCTGGGTCTGGGGCGGAATTCATAAGGGCTAAGTTATCAACGATGCCTTAACTTTAACATGATGCATGTATTCGATGATAGAGAGGTAGCCTTTATTTAGTTGGCCGAGAGATGCTTTTAGGTGCATGGTTCAGCCTATAGGTGGGCATCGGACGGGTTGGATCGGGTTTGGTCTCAACCCAAACCCGACCTGACACTGAGTCGGGTTGGCAATTTTGGAACCGAGCCGACTCGACTCGGTTCCATAACCCGACTCAACCCGAGTCAACTCGGGTCTCAGGTTGGGCCGGCCCAATATTGGCCCAACTTGAATTTCAGCCCAGAATTTCACCAATTTATTTTTTTCGCATATTTCAATGTGATTCAAGCCCAAAAAAATTAAAAATTGAGTTTTGTTATTTTTTTGGGTATGTTTCAATGTAATTCAAGTTTAATAAAACTAAACAAAGAACTTCAGTTGAGAGAGAGTTTTTGAGTGTTTTGAGTGAAATTGTAAAAGGAAAAACAAACTAATAATAAAGAATGAAAACGTTGTGACCTTAAAACGAAAAAAAAAATTTGGTAACCCGAAACCCGACTCGACCCGGTCGGGTCCCCTCTACCGCCAGCCAGCGGCCAACCCGATTGCTACAGTAACCCGACCCGATCTGACCCGTTTCTGGCCGGTAGGGTCGGGTTAGTCGGATTACCAGATTGGATGCCCAATCCTAGTTCAGCCTCGAGAAGGCTTGGCATAGGTATTGATAATGGTCGTCCAAGCCTCGCGAGAGGATTTTGCGGCTGCAATGAAAGAGACAAGAGTGGGGGAGAGAGAGCTCACAATGGCGTTCAATAGGAGCTTATCCTGTCGAATCCATTTAACAAATTCGGGGTTTGATGTGGTGACATTGTTAGTGGTAATCGTTGCAAGAAGGCACGGAATAGTACCACCTACAAAACCGACAAGATCATACCCGATTAGGAGGCTATGAAATTGTACATTCCAAGCTGGAAAGTTTGTGGTTGAAAGCATGATCGAAGTTTGGGTTTGTGAGTTGATAATGACAATAGGAGAGGGACTAGTT
The DNA here is from genome assembly GCA_963692815.1 of Nyctanthes arbor-tristis. Lineage (NCBI taxonomy): Eukaryota > Viridiplantae > Streptophyta > Magnoliopsida > Lamiales > Oleaceae > Nyctanthes > Nyctanthes arbor-tristis. Next base: position 22,165 of record CAVNYN010244115.1, on the reverse strand, counting down.
GGCGGTGTACGAGGAAGAGGGACGAGATCAGTTTGGGAGCCCATTTGGGAGGCTGTCGAGTGGGTTGAGGCCATTGGATCAAAAAAAAGAATTTCGTTTGCTCCGATACCATAAAAGAAACCAAGACTGGAAAGGATATTCTTTATTATTAATATCACCAAAAAGATCACACATACATATATACTCGCACTAAGAGTAAGTGAAAAACTTTACAACTGTAGACTTCTACAGAGTTAAGAAACATATAATAACTTGTAGACTAAATAAAAGATAATTACAAATAAAAGATAATTAAAGTGAAGACTACAAAGTTACATAAAATACAACGTGACTCCTAATTGTTTATTTATGCTTAATACCATATAGGCTATAGCATTACTCATTTGATTTGCTAATTTTTTTGCTAAAAAACGAAAAGCATTCAAAACACAAAAAGATTTGAGGGGAAAAAAGACATTTACATCTTACCAATTTACCATTCATTTTATCTAGTATTTTTCTGTGCTCAAAGCAAATGTTACGGTTATTTTTTATCTGCTAGTTTTCTATGCTCATAACAAATGTCACCGTTAATATTAATTCTATTTGACTTGCATACATGCATCAACATCAAAAAGTGAGTGCCATTTTAAGTGCCAAAAACTTTTCATCATTTTACTTTATTATATTATATTCTAAAATAGTACTAATAAAGACCATACTTCTATGGTTTTCAAAAAAAAAAAAAAAAAGACCAGCCTTCTACATTATCTAACTGAACACGCCCGCTCATTTTCTCATTTAAAGATAAAGAAATTCAATAGAATAATTTAAAAAAAAATATATATATATATATATATATCCAATAGCGGGTGGGTGGGAGTGGAGAATTCATGTTCTGGAAAAAAAAATTTCTTCACTTCCTTTGAAAGCTTGTAAGGTGAACAGAAACTGGCAACAAAGTGCAATCTATATAGCTGACAGCATTCCAACTCAGAAAAGAAACATAGCTTAATCAATTGCTAAGAGCCAAAATTTACAAAGAGCTTATCTAATTAAGTAATAAATAAGAGATGTCTCTCCCATATAATACTGATTGAAATAATCTATTGATCATCCTCTTCTACCTCCACAACATCTTCCTTCGCTGCAGAATCATCCCCCTCCTAAATAAAACACAGATTCATCAAGAATATCAGAATGTTAACCAGAAGAGGAAAATTATGCCACTGTCAATTGTTGATTAAGAACAACATACTTGTTCATTTTCTTCTTCATTTGACTTCTTGGCTTCAAGATATTCTGCCTTAAGTTTTGCAGCTTTGTCAGTGTAGAACTTCTTCTCCTGGTGATAATTGGAGTTTCAACAAGTTAGGTTAAATCGAACATTTCAGAAGAGTTAATTTGTGGGTTTGATGAAGAACTCACTTCATCAGTCATGGATTTCCATTTCTCACCACCCTCCTTGGCAACCTAATATTCAAAGCCAAATGTGTTGCACAATTAGAGACCTCAAAATAGCCAAACACAAGAATCAGTACATGGCACTACTTGATTTTTACCTGTGATACACTCTTGCAATCAGGATTAGCCTCCTTGAATGCTTTCCTAAACTCATCCCTGGTAATACAACAGAAACAAAAATTATTAGCAAACAGCATAAAAAACAGATCGTTGGTGCGTATGTAATAAACAGCATAAACCCCTTTCAAAAATAAATAAATAAATAAATAAATAAACAGCATAAGTGAGAGAGGTAGTACATGAAAATGAAGAAGGCAGTTGGAGGGCGTTTTGGAGCATTAGGATTTTTGGCTTTCTTTTCCTTTGGTTCCGTTGATTTTCCCTTCTTTCTGCTCATCGGTAAAGAAATTTGTTGCTAACACACACACACATCAAATCCAAAACAATAATAAATTGTGAAATCTGTGAGCATACTTTTCTGTTGGGTTTTTCTTGATCTCACTTGGTATTTCCACAGCCCCTGCATATAATTAAACTAAGTCACTAAAAACAACTTTTCAATTACCCAAAAATCAAAACATTCAACATTCAGTATTAATTGAAATTCAACCCTTGGCAAATATTATGTTCATAAACTATATATAGCATTTATTCAGTAAAACTTCCTAGATCTGCAAGAATTACGCAACCGGAAGAAGGGGAGTGGAGGGAGTACCCAAGTTCATTTTAATTTTTGCATCTAGGCTACAGCTATGGAAGCTAATTAACGCCACGGCTACATCTTTGTTGCATTCGTCACTGCAAATTACATAAGAAAAAGGTCACCTGAAATGATAAAAGTTGCAGACAAGCATAAATCTGAAAGCATGGAGACACTTAAATAATCAGATACCATTTGGCAAAGGCACTTCCATCCTTGGCACGTTTGAGAATAGCTGAAACGGAAGAAGAAGAATCAGCCTCCACTCTCTTCCTCCCTCTCGGTGGATTCGTAGATTTGGAACCTCCATTGCCTGCCATTTCGTCTTCGATTATCAAAATTAAATCACCGAATTACGCAGCAAATGAAACAAAAAAAAAAAGTGAAAATTCCAATTCAAAACGAGGATGCGTATGCTATTTCTAATAGGTAATCGAGAGGGAATTATTTCATTTTTGGGCGGGACTGTTTGAAAGGATGAAATTTTGATTTTGGTGGAATCTGGCGGCAGTTTTTTAAGCGAAGTATTGGAATTTAGAACGAGATATGTTGCGTGACGAGGGTACAGAAATGTGACTTATCCGGTAATGGGCCGGGCTGCCCTTGCATGTTACATTTAGGCCCATGAGACATCACAGCAAATGTCATAGACCAGGGGAGAACGTTAGCGTTGTTCATCGGCCGTCATTCACAAAGTGTTTTTGTCTGAAAATAAAATTGATTTTTATGAAAATGAGTTGTTGAAATTTATGTAGTTTGAGTGGGCCAGATCAAATATATAGATGTGATTGGTTTGACTAAATTATGTTTAAAAAAAAAAGGCTATTGCCAAATGATTTAGTTAAATGGCATTGTACGAAATAATTGCTAGTTGAGCGGTGTCGTATACTCTGAAAATACTTCTTATTCGAAACTAATAAAGTCATATAGCATGAAGATTATATAAATTAATAATATATAAAAATAGTCATATATAATAGTAGTAATTATTAATATTCATACCAGAAAAAATTACAATTATAATTTTCAATTAACTTATACTAATAATATAGATGTTAATTTCTACTAATTATAAACTACAAATTTCAAGATATATTAGACAATTTGATAATCAAATTTATCAATAATTTAAATAATGAAATGATAATGATTATCTATTATTTATTAAATTTAATAGTGAATCTTACATATCAAAATAGTAAACGGATAAGGCAAGATTAAATAAAAAAATTAAGAAATTTATAATACTACACAGATTAACGCAATATGAACCAAAATGTCTAAAAAGACCCTACTAATAAATTTGTTAGCTGAAAAGTTACGGTATAAAGGTACCATAGCTCATTTTATTTAATTAATGTATAGATTTGAATTCCCTTTAGCAGGTTGTACTTAGGGTTTCCGAAAAAAATTCTATTAAATTTTGAATTTGACGTTTAAATCGAGTATCTCTAAAGCAATTTGAAGATTAAGCTAATGAGGGCTCACCATCTGAGGAAAATAGATTTACGAAACAGTGAATTTTCAAGGACTTCTCCTTCCAATCTTGAGTTAGGATCTACGTCGAATCGATTTTTAGCCACCTGGAGTGAAGATCTTGAGTAGGGTTCGGTAACGGATCGAGTTCGGGGAATATTAGGTCCGCCCTTCGCAGACCAGAGGAACTTTTTCTTGCCCCATCCCCGGGACCAGCCAAAAATTCAGGGCCGGATCGGGTCTGGGTTTTGACCCTTTTATTGACCCATTTAGATTTTTTAATATATTTTTTATTTTTTTCCATATTTTTTTATTTATTTTTAATTTTTTTAGTTTAAATGGAGCGGGGGCAGTTCAGGTCTACCTTGACCCATCCCGCCCCGCGACTGGATTTACCTCTACCCACCTTGATCTGCCAACTCGCAGGGCGAAAAAATTTGCCCCATTTGAATTGGGGCTCAGGGGTTCTCGGTCGGATCGGTTTAAATTGTCATCTTTAATCTTGAAAATGAAGATGTGGGAGGGAGGGGGAGAGAGATTGCAAACTCAACTATTCAAGGGTGAAGGGGCGTGGACAATGATTTAAAGAATTAATAAGAAAATATTAGTTATTATGGTATATAATTGGGAGATGACAAATTGATGTGGTATGGCAAAGAAATAAAACAGGGTTCTTATTTGTGGTGAAGATTAAAAAACTAGATTAGTTTTTTTCTAATATCTGTAAAAATATATATATATATATAGTAATTTAAGTCATTTAATTTTTATCATTTTTAGCTAGTAAGTAACAATGAATTTCATAGTGGTTGATTTGTAATTAACATAACATGATGATCACCTATCAATTGTGGGTATCATAGAAAAATGATCACATTCCCACATGTAAAATCAATGATCTCCTCCACATTGTGTGTATCGTAAATATTGTTACCTTTAATGTTATAATTTTGTCAAGAGACAAGTGAAAAGTTCTCTTTCGTCTCACAAAGATGTTCTCATATCTTTTTTTCATTCATCCCAAATTATATTTCCATTTCATTAGAGGTATATTAAATATATATGGATATGGTAGGAAAATTGTGAGTTAAATTTACTTTTCCAAGTACATTAAACACTTTTTGTTAATATATGGAAAAAATTGAAGGGCAATATTTATACGAGACAGAATGAGTATTCAAAATACAGGATTTGATAATATACCGTTGGCAGCGGTTTGTTTTTTTACAATAAATAGCAAACATTTAAAATTTTCTTTCTATAAACTATTGGATAAATAAGACATTATTGTATTGAGCACCACAACCTCAAACACAGAAAGTATCAAGCAGTATAAATTATAATATAGTTCTTTAGATACGTAAAATGTACCATTCATTTAGCTATGATTGGCATCTCCGGAGACTCTTTAAACACGAAACACTCTTTAAAATAAAGAATTAAATCATAAAAAATTGTTCCTGTAGACTCTCTACTTTAGTATTTTAATTTAAAGAGTTAGTTCTGTCGTCGAAATTCACCCTATGTAATTAAACACGAAGAAACTTCAACTTTCAAAATCTTTTGTGCGATATAAAGTTGTTAAACATTAATGAATAAAATAGATGATAAAATTAAATAATTAACATTAAATGTGAAAGATAAACAGTTTTGGAAGAGGAGGTGTCAAGAGCAAAAAATAGAGAGACTATTGGGGTGACTTGGTTTGGGCGTGATTTGGTTTAGTCGTGGTTTTAAGAAAACCAAACCAAGCAGAAAACTAATGATTTTTTGAGAAAATAACTATTCAGTTATTTTGTTATATTAAAACCAAACCAAAACTTGGTTTAGTTTGGTTTGGTTGTGTTTATTTATGGTTATTTTGTTTTTTAGAATGTCTTTCATTACTCATTGAATTTTACAAAGTTTTTATCGTTATTCACTCAAGAGACATCCGCTAAATCATATGGATGGAAAATGTTGATTTGGCAGTTGGAAGATGAAATATGTGGCAAGAAAATTACCGTTAAGTTAGCCAACTAAGAAAAACTATTGCTAACTAATACAACAAATATGGGAAAAATCAGATAAAAAGTTAATTAATAAATTCTTGTGCAAATATATGTAAACCCCTTACATACGTTCATGTGCAACATGTTCAATCTCTCAATGTTGTGGAATTGTGGACTATATGGATGTCAGGATGAAGACAACGTATTTTTACGGTTAGGAATTAAGAAGAAGAATTGATTTGGAGATGAAGATATAGTGTCATCTTGTTGGACCAGACTGAAATGGGTTTCATATCTTGACGGGTCATGTTCGACTATATGGCGGGTAAAAATTGCTTTGTTGGCATAATTAACAGGTTGTATGTGCCACATATACTCTCCGTTAGCCACGTCACATATTCCGTCAAAAGAGTATAACAGTTTATTAATGAGCGTGTAACGAGGGACACTTTTTAAAGTTCGGTGGGTGATTTACGACATTTTGAAACTCAATGAGTAAATGTAGACAGAACACAAAATTCAATAGTACTGAAACATTTAACTCCACATGCGGGGAGAATCATTATTCGACACCATTATTTGTATATATGTTTTGTATTTTGTTTAACAAATTATTACAAAGTATAAATTTCATAGATCGTGGATTGAAAATATTCAGATGCGATTATATGTAGCATTTTTTATTTTTTAACTTTCCATACGTTTGACCCTGAAATACATACTAGTGGCAATTAGTTGAGTCATCATTAATTAAATAATATGGTTCTAGTTAGTTCAAGAAACTTCAATAATCAATACTTAACATTAATAATTAACCATTTGGTCCATTTCAATCATCAATTCCACGAAAGCGGCTATGGTCAATATTGGAAACTTCCTCTTAAATGGTAAAACATTTGAGCAGTATGGTATTTTAATTTCAGGTCGAAATTGAAACCTAGTTTTTTCCCTAAATCTGTTAATTGTAATATAAAGAAGATAAATACGTCTTCATCTTCTTTAAAAAAATAATAAAATGATGCTAATATATAGGACCTGTAGCACTCAGCACCACTACTGGACGATCGACTAGAAAAAAATAATGTTCACGTTGTATATGTTTTGGTAACCAGCCTTCTAACCTAAACCTGAAACTCCATCAATGGCTACCTGTAATTTTATAAATACCTGGACATTATTTTTATTCGAGTCATTAACTAAAAGAAGTTAAAATTATAGGTTTTTTGATACTACAAAGGAATTTGTAGAGTAGAGGAATTGAAACCATAATCAATAGTGTAGGAAAATTACTTTGATGACATAAACCACATTGGGTCTTGGCAAAATTAAAATTATGAGTTTGTAGAGGAAAGGAATTGAAACCTTAATCATGAGTGTAGGAAAATTATTTGGATGTCATCAAACCAAATGGTCTTGATAAATTAAAATTACAGCTGATGACAAATACATTTTTTTTTTTACTTTTTTCCTTCAGAAAAAAAAAAGGTCGAATGAAAAGATGGCAATAGCAATTTATAAACTAATTGCCTATACATATAAACTAATGGGAAATGATATAGTGCAATAAATTGTGTTAGATGCTTGCATGGCGTATTTTGGGCTGGGCACAATATATCAGTTAGCAGGGGCGTAGCTAGAAGAAAGCAGAAAGGGTAACCGAAACTTGATGACATCTTACGTAAACATTTTTTTTTTTTTTTGCAATTTTTCAAATGATAAAAAATGAGGCCGTGCGGGAAGGTTGGCTCCCCCTTACCTAAACCGTTGTAAGTTGGCAAGAAGGCATGCAACGCAAGTATATCGCACCATATAATCAATTGCGAAACATATTGCATATGGATGGTAAGTTGCAGGCACTAGGAGGGTGTTTGATTCACTTTATCAAATCACATTATAATCTCACATACCACTAGTTTGACTATTGATTGGACAACTATTCATTTATTATCTCAAATTTCAAACTTTCATTAAATCTACACCAGTCATTTCACCTCATTATAATTTCTCTTTATAAGTCAAGCAACATAATGAGAATCAAACAGCCACTAGATGTCTAGTGTCGTAATAGCAACTTACGATGATGTAGTATAATACTAGCCGTTAATGTTAGCACATCATCATTCATGTATACAGATCATATCGATAGTTAGTATTATACTACATTATTTGTCTGGTCTGACACCAGACGTCTAGTGCTTGATCAAATTCTGCATATGGGCAAAGACAGCTGGATTTATCTTTCCTTTTGAAAAAATTGAATTTCCGTTAAAAAATTTGTACAAGAAAAACCCTAAAAGTAGATACTACCATCGGCAACAATTCTAATGTACAGAAGAAATTCCATGAACCCTATCTTCTTTTCTGTGCATAAGATTTCTATCATGTTCCTAATTATATACAAAAAGGGGGAAAATTGAAACGAAGTCGACCGGTTACTAAGGAGATTATGAAACCGGCAAGTTGTTAGGCATACACGAACAATTCTTCCATGATTTAGAGTGCAATTTAAGAATTTCTTTTGTTCTCTCCTTTGTCTTTCTCCCGCAATCAACTTGCATCACCAGACACAGCTTTGTCACGACGCCGAGCTGCATCATTTCCTGGAGGACGATTGGAGTGGCTGAGAATTTTGAGATGGAATATAGGATCCGGAGAGCCCTTTCACTTGCGGCCGGGGAAACACGAAGGATTTTCTTGGACACAACGGCTAATCCCGCACAGTGTTTCAAGAATTCAGCTCTTCCTTCAGCGCATTGGCATAGGAAATCAAGAACCATTAGGATCATCTCGCAATCCCTTTTCTCCGATGAGTCGAGGTTGAGAAGAAAATCCACCAGTAGAGGGACGGCCTCGGCTTCTACCACTTTGATCCTGTTTCTTCCCAATGGACACACATTGATTAGAACTTTGAGTGTGGCTCTCGTGGCCTTTCGTGATATTTGATCTCGAAGAATTTGGACGAGGCCGGTGAAGAAGTCGCATCTAAAGCCGATTAGCTGCATTGTGTCATCAGCTGATTCAACCATGGATTTCAATAGCATAACTGCATAAGCTCGAGATTCGTAGCTTCCAAATCTCATGATCATCGTTAAGGACTCGACGAATCGGCCATTTCTGATGCTCATAAGGGATTTAAGGACAGATTCTGATAGCTGTAACTGATGAAGGATGCTCAAAGCTTCATCACATATTCTTATACTCATCTCATCAAACACGTAATCTGCTACTTCTTTCCACGACGATTCTCTGTTTCTTTCAACTACTAACGACGCTAAAAACTCTGCTACACCGGCGGACTCCATATGTCTTCGATTTGTTTCGCTCTGGGAAGCAATGGATTTCAATCTCTTGAGGCACTTCATTTGCATATGTTGGCTTTTGGAATCATTCAGAATCTTCAAAATCTGTGGTTTACCCACCGGAGCCTTTGGGGTAGGGAACCTTTCTATGCCGGCCGACGAGTGGAGACTGCACCATGATTGAATCAGTCGCCGGAGAGTGATGTTTTGGGTCAATGCAAAATCAACAAGAACTTGTTTCGTTACTGGGCAGGTGTGATTTTTCTGGGAAAACAGCCATTTTTCGATGCTTTCCCGATCGTATGTTATGCCAGTTGAAACTGTTACGGGGTCTTTCATGATTTCTAGGGTAATGGGGCAGAGAAAATATGGCGGAACTTCAATCTCACCATCCATGGAGAAACTTTGAGATTCAGAGAATCTAAAGAACAATTATAGAATGAGATTCGGTGCAAATTTGGACTAGAAGAACCAGAAATGAAAAAATATGAAGTTGGATGATAGAGGTGGAGAGGATTTGCAATATATACACGGCGAGCAAGTGGGGGGAGGAGAAATTCAAAGTCAAAACACGGAAGAGTGTGTGAGAGAGAAGATGGTATCATTTTCCCTTTTTTTTTTTTCAAAAGACAAATTGTATGGTTGGCCCCTAACCTATTGCAACGGTAGTATATTGGTCTCTAGCGTTATTAATATATGAGTAGAAGTGGAGTCGTTGTGTTAGAATAGAAATAAATTTCTTACAATATATGAGCAATAAAGCCTTGGTGCATCTTTCAAAGTTTTAACTTTTTAGATACAAATTTGACTTTGCAAACTTTATAATCCATTTCTGATTTCTCTATTTATTTTTAACCTCAAAGGTGTGGCCTAATATAACTTTTATCCCATTCATTTACATACATATAGTGGACGGAAGTTTCTCAATTGATATCTTTAATAATGACACAAGTGATTGAAGATATCATATAAAACACAACATCAAAAATTCTCAATTAGTTAGTACTCTTGAGTTTTTTCCACCTCAAAAAGTTAAAAATGTTTAAATTCATGAAAGTAAAGTTTGTTCTCTGACTTCGGCAAGTACTTTAGAAAAAAATAGTACGGGACATATTTACACAGAACACTTAACTAGAAAGAAACATTGAAGACTAACTTGTTTGTTATCGAAAGTTGGAGGTCAAATTGTTGTTTCATTTTGTAATAATCCATTTGTTCTCTCTGTATAGGTTAGGCGTAGGGGTTTGACTTTTCTAATAATGGAGAGACAAGACCACCCACCGAGTCTAATGTGTGTGTCTCGATGAAAATGTGTGGGACCAAGTATATTAAATAATTATTGTTTGTCAAAGTCCTTTTTGACTTTTCTCACTCTTGAGAAAAAGGAAGAAGTGGCTCTGGTCTTATATAAACCTCGTGCTTATTATGTGGCTGCCGATAATTCTTCGTGGCAAATCATACCTTGTCAAATTAATAGTATTTTTGGTTAGATTTATAGTCAATTTATAAAAAGAAATTTATAAAGAGTGAAAATGAGTGGTAGAGATTTAATTAAAATTTAAAATATGTGGTGATTGTTGAGTAGCTATCAAATCAATAGTAGGTAAATTTATAAATGAAAAAAATAAACTATACCAAACAAGCCATAAAGTACTCGTCACATACTCCCTACGTTCTAAAAAATATACGAAGTGTTTAGCTAGATTTTGAATATAATACAGATTATAATTTGTCACACAATATCATTTTATTGGTTTTACTTTTTTTAAAAAGTCAAAAAATAACAATTAAGCCGTAATTTTTTTATTTTTTTCAAAAAGCAACTAATATAATAATGTCATGTAGTATATTACAATCTAATAAATAGTCTAAATTCTAGCCAAACACTTTGATAGAGTTTGATTCTCATTATTTGTCTAATTTTTGAGAAATTATAATGAGAAATGAGGTAGAATGTGTATTGAAATTGTAATTGAGCAATTGTCAAATCAAATGTCGAATCAATGATACGTAAAATTATAATTGGAGAAAATAATGAGAATCAAACAAGCCCATAGCCTACTATTTCATTTTCTTCCTTTTCAAAGAAATAATCCGCTTATCATATTAAACATATATTAAATGTGTTATTGCCACATCTACCCCTAATTAATTATTGTTATTGTTTAAGATATCTTTAGAACATCTTCAATACAATAATGTCAATATTGTATATTTAACAGATTATAGTTAAAGATTTTAAAAAAATAAATAAGAAATATATTGATTGGATAATTTAGTACTTAACATTGTCATGGACAATGTCATCTAATAAAATTCTCTATGACAATGTCAATTATTTAATGCGTCAAATTTAAACTTTTTTTTACCAATTATCATATTATTTTATGACTATAATTATGCGTTGGAGATACTCTTATCGAACAAAGGCAGTAGTAAATTTTGGGTAGTTTTATTTTTATTATTTTTATTATTTTATTCATCGATTATCATGGACGAAAATTGAGTATTCAAGCGCACATGCATGGACGAGTTGTGCTTTGGTGCACATCCACCACTCAACACCGTCGTGGACTGCCGCAATGGATCAATCACTAGATTATCGTTCATGTACTATTCTGTTTATTATTATTGTCTTTGTTCATTTTTGTGAACGCCTGAAAGGACACAATTATGAGTAAATTTCAATAGTTGACTATGTTAGGGATAGTTATTAATGCACACCTTGAATCACTTTCTAGACTTAACAAAGAAAATTATGGCTGGTATCTGGTGAAATTTTGAATGTATACTATGTCTTGGTTTTCAAAAATATACTACGTGTGGTTAGATAGCCTTTAAAAGTTTTCTGTTCTTTTTTTTTTTTTTTTTTTGAAGGGAAAAATTTAATTCTCATTCATCCTCAAAATACTGCTTTCATCATTTGAAATATCTACAGGGAGCCATTCCGACATCTCATATATTGAAATATCTCTAGGGAGCCAACCCCAATCCGACATCTCATATATTGAAATATCTCTAGGGAGCCAATCCGACGTCTCATATAACACAGAGGAGGAGGAAGAACTATCAAACGCCTTCTTGGTTAAGGTATGTGCTACTATGTTGGCTTGCCGCTTAACAAAATGAACCTCGAACCATTCTTTTTGTTGAAGAAGCAACTGACAATCTGGCACCAGCATCCCAAACTCGGATTCATCTACTTCATTTGAATGAATGGCCATCACAATCCCCTTGGCATCCTACTAAATTATGGCCCTGTGAAAACCCAAATTAATGATCCATTGGATAGCAACCGCTTCTCATTGCCAAACCTCAGCTTCCCTAGCAGAGACCACCCCAGCCATGGCTTCCATTTTGCACTCAACAAACTCTCCCCTATCATTGCGTACTACGAGTCCAATACCCGTCTTTAACCTTCCACCCTTCCATGCCGCATCTACATTGCATTTGACATGGCCTAAATGCGGCTTATTCCAGTGTACCAAGGCTGTTTCTACTATTAAAGTCTTCGTGAGCTGCTTCCTAACTTCCACCCAATCGTAAAAGGTCAATAACCCAGCAAAAACAATCTGCCTTGGTCCTGGGCAGTTTCCTCTTCATAGCTTAGCGTTTCTATCTCGCCAAATACTCCACATAACAGCACTTCCTCTGCATATCTCAGGGGTTTCGGCTGTCTCTACTTTGTCCAAGAACCATTCTTTCATAACTGTATATTGCCCCATTAAATTGTCCAACTTGGCTTCTTGCCAACATGCTCGAGCGTAAGGACATGAGAGGAAGAGGTGAGAATTAGTTTCCACCTCATTATCGCACATGACACAAAGGAGAGACAGACGTACCTTTCTTGCACAGACTTCAAAAGTTAAGAGCACCTTTAATGCGGTTCGTCTATGGTGTTGGTGTCCGAAGGGGTATCCAGCCCACAACACACCCAATAGGGGGCCACCACATACCCCTTCGGACACCATAAGATGGGGTCCTTATGACACCATAGAATATCCGCCTTTAATGTAGAAGAAAAAGTTATACAACATTCCCATACCACGTCACAACCCACATTACACCGTGTATGATATTAGGGGTAAAGACAGTTCAGTTGGGTAGTTTTTGATTTGTTTTTAAACCAAACCATTGAAATCGATTTGAAGAAATTGTAAACCAAACTAAACCATTTAATTTTTCAAATCAAACCAAACTTAATTTTCCAGTTCAGTTCGTTTTTAAACTATAGTTTGTCCATCGACGTAATGAAAATAAACTCAAAATATGATAGTTTTATAAATATGAATATTTTATCATACTAATATGTTTTTTTAATACTAATAACAATATCAATCTCATCACAAGTTAGCAAATTTTACTGAAACACAACTATATAACTAACAAAATATAGCAGATAAAAGCTCTTCCGATCTCCAAATAATAAATAAGTTTCGAATAAGATATTATCAGAATATATTTATGGAAGTGCTATTTTGTTCAAACATCTAAATGTCAAAATTTTATAAAAATATAGTCAATTAACTGCTATATATAATTTCTTTAGAAAATTTTTTTAAAGATATTAATTAAATTAGTCAAAAATTAGCTTATTGAATTATTAAAATGAACCAATTTATCCCAATAAATTCCTTATTAGAGTATCAAACTCAGTCATTTTACAATCATAAATGAATTAAGTCATTTGATATTTTTCTCATATTACTTACACATTAATAGTTTTTTATTAAAACATAAACTCGGTTCGATTCGGTTTAAGCGGTATTTTAAACATTGAAACCTAAACCAAACCATTTCAAGCGGTTTGAAAATTTCTCAAATCAAACCAAACAATTACACTTTTTAAATCAAACCAATCCAAACCATTTTCATGGATTGGTTCGATTTTTTGATTTGGCGGCTTATTTGTTCAGCCCTATATGATATTATCTTTAATAAAAACTAGATTTTCACTTGTGCGTTGAGATCGGAAGAGCGTCGACAAATTATATATAATGGTTAATATATAAAATTGAATAAAGCATAATTATAAATACTTGTCAACCACAATATTAAATTGGATATGAAATGTAATAACATGATTTCAAGAAATAAAGTAACTTGTTTTACTTTGTAATCGTATTATAATAGACATTTTATAAACTTTAAACTGTTAATTATAAACTGTTTATTAGAAATTACTTTATTTATTTACTGAGTGAATATATTAGAATATTCAAAAATATGTAAATAAAGTCTACAGGATGATAATAAAAGATTGTTAAATGATTTCAAAATAAATAACCTAATCTATATTTATTTATTATACATTAAAGTAATTTAGTTTCTGTTTTTCATTTTCCCGCCCAAAATCTCTTTCTAAATCCAGTTATTGCATCTTAGTCATTGGTTTAACACTTAATCCTAGCATTTGATTATTTTTTTCTTTTTATTATTTTTATTTATTTTTTTATCTTTTTATCTTAATATATTACCTTACATAAAGATAATCACAAATGGATAATTTAAATAATTAAATCAAGATATTAACTTTTCTATGTACAAGTTTCCTTACATCAAATAAAACTTTCACATATTATATCTTAATAATCATAATAATGCATGCAATTACACAGAGTATCACTTGGAATCGATTTTCTATATCTTTTAGAAAAAGTTGGAATTCGGTTTTCTTTTTTTAAATAGTTTTAAATCTTTGTGATTTTTAAATTCTTTTTATGTAATGTAATTCATTTATATTTATGCAAAATTCACAAAAAAAATTTGGTTTTTTCATCTTTTTAATATTTTCTTTTATTTTTTATCTTTTTATCTTAATATATTACCTTACATAGAGAGCATCATAAATGGATAATTTAAATAACTAAATCAAGATCTTAGTTTTTTCATATAAGTTCCCTCACATCAAAGGAAACTTTCACATATTTTAGTTTAATAACCACTTGAATTCGGTTTTCTACATATAGAAATAATAATTAAATTTAGTTTTTTTAATAGTTTTAAATTTGTATGATTTTTAGATTTTATTTTATGTAATGTAATTCATTGATATTTATGCAAAATTCAGAATTTGGTTTTTTTTTATCTTTTTAATATTTTCATTTATTTTTTAACTTGTTATCTTAATATATTACCTTACATAGAGAACATCACAAATAGATAATTTAAATAACTAAATCAAGATCTTAACTTTTCTATATAAGTTCTCTTACATCAAAGAAAACTTTCACATATTTTATCTTAGTAACCATAATGCATGTAATTATATAGATTATTACTTGAATTCGGTTTCCTATGTCTTTAAAAGAAAAACTATATTAGGTTTTTTTGAATAGATCCAAATTTGTTAGATTTTTAAATTTTATTTTATGTAATGTAATTCATTGACGTTTATGCAAAATTCATAATATGAATTTGGTTTTATGGTCTTCTTATTATTTTCATTTTTTTCCGTCTTATCTTACTATATTACATTATATAGCGAATTTCAAAAATGGATAATTTAAATAATTAAATCAAGATATTAACATTTCTATATGAGTTCTCTTACATCAAAGGAAACTTTCACATATTTTATCTTAATAACCACTTGAATTCAGCTTTTACATCTAAAAAAATAGTAATAATTGAATTTAGTTTTTTAGATAGTTTTAAATTTGTGTGATTTTTAAATTTTATTTTATGTAACGTAATTCATTGATATTTATGCGAAATTCACAATATGAATTCGGTTTTTATTTGGGAATAAAACGTGAATCCCACATTAGTAATATAGTGGAAAAAATTGAGAATATATACCTATATTAACGTACATGGAGAACGGTTATGCATCATAGAGCCTTAACTTATGGGCCATGGATTTCCAAAAAGTTTAAAACGTGTGCTCTTCCGATCTAATTATTGAAAAATATTTATTATGAACCATATCCATGTTTATCTCACACTGTAGTCAATTCATGATTTTTCTAATTGATTTGGTTATGACAGTTCAATTCTTTGAAAACTGATTAAATTATGTTAGCATATTAAAATATTTAATATGTAGAAGATGTATGTTATGAAAAATTAAATATCATTAATATATATTACAAAAGTTAAAAAAAAAAAACCAAACAGATCGGAAGAGCGAACACGTGTATTTTGTAGAAAAAGATGGTGTTCACTCAAAGACAATTTTATATAGATATTTCGAGAGTTATAAAA
Source organism: Nyctanthes arbor-tristis (assembly GCA_963692815.1). Lineage (NCBI taxonomy): Eukaryota > Viridiplantae > Streptophyta > Magnoliopsida > Lamiales > Oleaceae > Nyctanthes > Nyctanthes arbor-tristis. The sequence goes on along the minus strand of CAVNYN010244115.1, from coordinate 6,050 downwards.
TGAAAATGTCTGAAAATTATGATATGTATTAAAGATGGCCAAATCACAAATTCTACTATAAATGTTGTAATATATGTATTATCGTTTATCATTTATTCTTGCTAAATTTACCAGATATAACATAATTTCCCATGCGTTATACACTGGCAACCTAATACAAACTACGAACAAAAAGTATCTTTAATATTTTTCTTAGATTTTTTGTGTAGACAATTTTTTATCTTCATTAGTGAAAGATATCATATTATGTGTAGTAACTATATTATTTTTCCTTATACATACATAAATGGTCAAATATTATAGTTTAAAATTTTTTTATACGATCATGTTTAATCTTTTTAAATTGCTTATATTATCTGGTAGTATCATCCCATGCAACGCACGAGTGAAAAGCTAATAAGTACTTGGTATAAATGAATCTAATTTTTTAAGAAGGGTTTTGCAAAACAAGTGGTTATAATAAAATGATTAAAGCACTTATCAAGATAATCCACAAGAATTATCTAAATTATCTCTATCTTTTATCTGATAAAAATTTATTTAATAAAATAGTAAACTAATAAGATGTAACTTGAGTACACCGTAAAAACAATTAAAATGATTAAAAAAAGTAAACTATTATATAAATGACACCCCATTTACTTGATTTCATTTCAGAAGCTAAATATTTTAAATAGATACTAGTTGTATGCATGTGCATTGTACGGAATAGAGTAATTAACAAAAAAATACGTAGTAATTTGAAAAATTAAATAATATAATTTTATTGAGTACTACTCACTCTATAATCCTACACTCACATCCTTATTTAATAAGGTATGGATGATATTCATTTATAATGAATTGATTTACACATTCATTCTTCATCATATATTCTTAAAAAATTATTTTTTGTATTTCCTCGTTACTATTCAGTAAATCTATTTTAAAAAAATTTAAAGTATAAAGTCTCTAATTACAAAGTCTCCAATTATAAAAGACCCAAGTGAACCAATATTATAATAAAGGATAAATTCTATAGATTTGCCATATAACCCTAAAATTAATTTTTAATCAATTTCCGTTATAAAAAGAATTAAAAGAATTTTTTTATTTTAAATCATTATCACCAAATATCATTACTATAGTATCCCCTCAACTTAAAATTTTCACCAATATATATAGGTTCGCAGAGAAAAACAAATAATAAAGTAGGTAACGTACTAAATATATAGCCCTAGGTTTTATGACATACAGTTTATCGTATTGAATTAAAGTAAAAATTTTGAAATTAATTTAATTTAATTTTATTATTATATCATCAATCCCATGAGTAGGTATTTAATCGAGATAAGAAAAAGTCTCAATAACTCAATATTTGAAATATGTCTATTAACTGTAAGAATATTGAAGAAATATTAAATCTTTAAAGATGGCTTAAAAACTAATAGAAAAGTATGACAAATATTAATGGATAACAAATAGTATGTTATATATAGAATAAATATATTATAAATTTTTGTATATTATTCTAAAATAAAATAATAACAAAATGGAACTAATGAATAAATATTACTTTTTTCGAAAGAGAATGGATAATAATGATAATATTATTATTATTATTGTTGTTGTTGTTAATGTTATAAAATAAAAAATCAGAAGAAGCATATAAAAATAGGATAGTGGTTTTGGCGGAAAAACTTACATATGACAACTATCCTATTTTAATATATATAATTTGTATTCCTAATTTAAATTTTTGAATATAATAAAAAAACATATGTATGAAGTTAACCATTAAACATAAATATATAGAAAATAATCTATATTTAGAATCGGGTTAATCAATTTTATTTGAGATATGTTACACGATCTATATTTTTTAAATATTTCTCTTTGAAAATTGAATTTGAGCTGTTTAAACTATAATATTATTATATTTTGGCGAATTAAAATATTTAGTAAAATGACTAAAGGGAAAATAAAAGAATTATAAAAAACAACATAAAATATTAAATTCAAATAAAAACTATATTATAAAAATTATACAGAAAACATTGAAAAAACACAAAGAAGTTGATACACTTCTCATACAAATATATATATATATATATATATATTACAAAAGCGATATGCTATAATTAAGTAGCACAAACGATTTCCAGTAGCAATAACAAAAATAGATGTAGCGCGAATATATTAATATAAATCAACGACATAAAAAAATAGAGAACAAGTAGGAAATTTTTTATTTCCCATTTTACCTTTGGTTTTAATTTTTAAATGACCTCAATACCCCTATTTAACATTAACTAATTTTATTTATTATTAGGATAATTTTCACTCTTCGTCCCCAGATTTTTAATTTTGACACAATTTTGTCTCTATTTATTATTTTCCCTCATTTTGTCCTCAATCTTCAACCTAGACACAATTTTGTCCTCTTTTATGTTTTTCCTCTATTTTGTCTCTAATCTTTCTTAAATTCACACGTTTTGTCTCTTCCATAAAAATTTTCATTAAAACAGCACATTACGAAGGGGCAAATGGTACTAAAATTTGGGTAAATTATGTCCCTGAACTTTATAATTTCACACAATCTTGTGTCCTCATTCTTTTCTCATTTATTTTCAGCTTTCATATATTTAAGCATTACGTTTCCAATATCAAATTATGTTGATGTTTAATTTTTCAAATGTTTAATTAATATTATTTTGGCTAAATTTCCAATTATCTTGCTAAAAGTAGATTGTTCTGATATATATATATATATATATTCTTAAATCAGATGTTTAATTGGTATTTTTTAACTAGATTTTTGGTTAAGTATTAATTTGGTATTTTTGCCCACATCTGTGGTGTCTGGAAAAGAATTACCAAATTAACATTTAACTAATAATCTAGGTAAGAAAATGAATTTAAACATCAAATTCAATAACATATATCCGACAACATATTTTCAGCAACACAATTGCATATTTAGCCAAAATAATACCAATTGAACATGTGACAAATCAAACACAATTGACAGAATTTGATATTGGGAATGTAATGTGTGAGTATGTGAAAGTTGTGAATAAAATAAGGGAAAAATTGTATCAAAATTGAAATGCTGGGGAGATATACAAATTGTTTTATTTAGAAACAGAATATGATCAAAACAATCAAATCCATATATATATATATATATATTTCATAAGACTCTTATGTACTATAGCCATAAAAAGCATTTCTACATTTAAATAAAAATGATTTGTGAACAAACGCTAATGAAGATACTCAAATTTTATTCTCATTTTACCCCTTACTAACCTACAATTTAAATGGAAAATTTGATGGAATGGACAAAACGCCTGAATTTAAGAAATATTGGGGGTAAAATAGAGAAAAACAAAGAATGTAGAGAAAATTGGGTCGAAGTTGGAGGATTGGGGACAAGACAAGAGTTTGGTTATGGAGAGCTCACCTCTTCATTTACAGAGAGGCAACTGCCACGTGATTACATGTGATTGGAGATTGGGGGATTGTCTCTCCGCAAGGGGAGAAGTGAGCCCTCTCTAGAAAATCACGATAAAACGAGGGAAAACAAAGAATATTGTGTCGAAGTTAAAAATTTGGGGGCAAAAAGTGAAAATAACCCTTATATTATCATTAACATTTTCAATCAATTCATAAATGACTTTTAATTTTTCACCATCAAAACGTTTTTCTATTACTATTTTTGTAACTTTCACGTAATTCATGAATTTCATTTTTTTTTATTGAAAAGTTTAATTTATCTGACTAATAAATTATCTATTACTATATATTTATAATTTCAGAAGTAACACTATTTTACAAATTTATTTAGTATATGTTGCACATGCATATTAAAAACTCAACTTAATATGTAAAACATATATATAGGGTTATTTTCACTGTAGATCCCCAACTTTTTGATTTTATATTAATTTGTCAGCCATTTTTTTGGCCTACTAAATCCCCAACTCTTTATTTATTATCGTATTACGTCCCCAATCTTTCAATTTTCACTATTAACCCCTATCAAAATGACTATTATACTCTTGATACTTTATTTCCACTATAGATTCTCAACCCTTCAATTTCTATATAATTTTATCCTCATTATTTTTTGAGCGCTTAGAAGCCCAATGTTTTATTTTTTTATCGTATTATATCCCCGTTAATACTTTTCATACTAACATTTTAATTCTTACTGTTAATATCTATTAAAATTTTAATTATATCATTAAGCTCTTCCGATCTTAAATAAAAAAATAATAAATAATATAAAATAAAAAATTCACACACTCTAACATACTCAAATACAACTCAATGACAACAGTTAGAAATAATAATAACAGAAAAACTCAGTCTATAATGGTCTTGATGGATATCAAATATGCGTCGAAGAAAGTTATTGATCTAAGCTCTTCCGATCTCGAATCGAATCTGATTTCTTATTTATCACAGATCAAGTTATGAATACGGATTGGGTAAACCTACCCAGAATTGATTTTTGATTTATAAAAAAAAACGTACCCTAATACTTTAATTCTAATTTAATTCCTTGTCACTCTTTTTATTTTCACTATAATTTGCCCATATTTGTTATATGTCTCAATACAATATGATGCCACTAATTGTGAATCCGTAAAAAATTAAAATTAGTGTATTAGGGTTTGGTTTCATTTTTATAAATTGAAGATAATTTTTTTTGTAGATTCACGTTGATCTATATCCGCTACGTGATATGTGATTATGATTTGTTGTATTGACTCTTGAATCGGAAACTTTTTTATGCGGATTAGGTATTCATCAAGTTTGGTATATATCAAGTTTTTTTTTTTTATTATCACTACAGGCTAGGATATATAAAGTTTTTATTTTATATTATTCTTTATTTTTTATTTTTATTTAAATAATTTAAGGTTTAATGGCAATTTTCATTAAAATTAATATTAGTAATTGAAAGGTTGATGATAGAAATGTTATATCCCTAGTAACACTTTTCATACTAATATTTTAATTCTTACTGTTAATTATCTATTAAAATTTTCATTATATCATTAATTATTTAAATAAAATATAAAGAAAATATAAAATAAAAAATTCACACACTCTAATCCGCTCTAACACAACTGAATAAAAATTTTAATAGATATTAATTGTGAGAATTAAAATGTTAGTATGAAATATATTAATAGAGATATAACATGATAAAAAATAAAAGGTTAGACTTTTACTTGTTCAAAAAATAATAAGACAAAATTATAAAGAAATTAAAAGGTTGAGGACCTATAGTGGAAATAAAAAATAAATGATATAATAGTCATTTTGATAAGAGTTAATGATGAAAATTGAAAGGTTGGGGACATAATACGTTGGGGACGTAATACGATAACAAATGAAAGGTTGGGGCTTAGTAGGCCTAAATGAAAGGTTGACGGCTTATTAGGCCGAAAAAAAGATGACAAAATTGAAAGGTTGGAGACCTAAAGTGAAAATAACCAATATATATATATATATATATATGCACACATATTAAGTTGGTTTCTTTATGTTTTTATTACCTACACCAACAAAGTTCAAAATAATATTATTACTTTAAATCCATATGTATATATATGATTTCCCTTTTTACATAAGGCGTGCAGCCGCAACGCACATGCTTATTACTCATTTGCTCAAACGTCTACATCGTGAGGAGAAGATTGATATCTACAATAATTCCCCGATCATACATTCATCTTTAACCAAAAAAAAAAAATACAAGTTTCATTTTTCTTTATACAAACCAAGAAAGATGAACAAGTGGACACCTACTTTCAATATCGACTCAATCGACAATATGCTGATCCATTAATTTCAAGAAAGCGTTTTGTGTATCAACAAATTCCATAGTTGAGTTCTTCACTGTATATAATCCAAATAGCAGCCCGCTGACTCGATACACCCAATCTGTTGAATCCAACTGCTCAAAATGTCCAATCTAAATATGAGTTTTAGTAAGGAACCAATGTTTGTCCAAAAAAGTAAAAAACCACGAGTGGATTTTTTTTTTTTTTTTT
>CAVNYN010244112.1:0-33159 GCA_963692815.1 Nyctanthes arbor-tristis | reverse complement strand
ATATCATCTAAACGAGGGATAGGAAAGCGGTACTTGATGGTTATTTTGTTGATGGCACGTGTGCTCTTCCGATCTGCCAAGAATGGTCTTTCTTGGGTATTAGCAGAACAGGTATCGCACAAGGGCTAAGATTATGGCGAATAAGGCATTTTGTCAACAACTGATGAATCTTCCTATTCAACTCAGCTCTTTCACTAGGATTCATTTGATAATGAGGCCGATTAGGCAGTTGAGATCCAGGAATAAGATCAATGACATGCTGAATACCTCGTAGAGGAGGTAACTCATCTGGGAGGTCATCAGGAGCAAGGTCATTAAACTTACTTAACAGGGTTTGGATCTCAGATGGGAAGGAATGGGATGTCTGAGATGAGGAAGGAGAAATAACTTTAGCGACAAGCGCAAAGACAAGCCCTGTGGAACTAATCTCACGCTCAAAAGCTTTGGAAGAGACAATTTGGATGTGATGATCAGCTTTGGCGTTAGGTTTTGAAGCAGTGAAGTGTTTGGGTTTTTGCTTATGATCTAAGAGTTTGGAGGGGTTGATTGGTTTTACAGGATTGAGATATATAGGTTTTACCTAGTGTATTGTAACATCCCCGAAATTTCTACAAATTAAGGTAAGTAATGAAATTGTTGTTTTAAAAAGAATTACTTGAATATTATTGTAGGATTTCAAAAGATAGTTACCCAATTGATGCTAAAGAAAAAAATTTAGTTCCTAATTGACATAAATTAAAATATAGTGACTTAATTGACATAAATCGAAGTTCAATGGCTTAATTGAAGGATGAGACAAAGCACAAGAATTTTCCAGACAATTTCCGCCAAGTGTGCTGTATATGTCGCGCCACGTGTCAATATGTAATTAGCGGAACTCAAAATTTATTAAAAACAATTAAGACTCAACTATTATAAAAAGGACCAAGGGGTCTCCAAGTTTTCTAAAATCTCCAAGTCATCCAAATTCTCTCCTAAACTCCCAAAATTCGTCTAACTTTGAGGATAGTAGAGAAACACCTATAAAAACCCACTAAAACACCTACTTCTCACTTGAAAAAGGCTCTTAACCTTATATAAATAGATCCTAACTCAAGAATAGCTTTAATTAAGGAATATCAAGGCTTTAAAGAAACCTTTTCATGTGGATTATTCGAGAAATATTTGAAGCGAGTAATGGTACTTTGATTCCCTTTCTTTTGATCATTATGCTTTCATAAAGATATGTTTGAATTCTTGATGCATTATCATGAAAAGAACGATTGGTTTATTGCATTTGTATCTCTGGTTAATGCTCTACCCGTTCTGAATTACTCTGTGAAACATGACCTTACTGTGTGATCTTGGTCATTCTGGCTATGTGATAATCTGTGGCCTTGCTGTGTGGTCTTGGCCAATCTAAATCTTTGTAGCCTTACTGTGTGGTCTTGGCCAATCGTGCGCACACCACGGGTAGTATTTTAACTAGTGATAGGGCCCTTCCGTACAATTAAAGGTTTTGTGCATCCGACGAATTTCTTGAAAGTGCAGTTTTCTTCAGCAGAAAGGTGCGTTGAAGTATTTTGTTACTCACTGAGTACGTTGTACTCATATCTTTATTTTTCACTATTTTGTAGATAATCGGACGTAAGAAAATGGTCAAGCAAGCCAAGAACTGAAACATGCTCGCGGATGGAAGAGGATTTTGCATGTAGATCGGAAGCTATATTTTGGAGTTACAAGACATAATTTTGGCTATAAAAATATATCCAAACCAATATACGAGTGTAGCAACTTTTGTATAAATAAATATACCTATGTAAAAGCTTGCCCTTTCTGTAGTTTGGTTTGATAATAAATAAAATACTTACCAACATAATGTGTTGAGTTATTTAACCTTTTCTAAGGCTAAATAAAGTCGTACAAAAGTAGTTTCTGTAAGTCCGGTCCTCTCGAATTGCACAAAAAACGAAAAAGCTTCTGCTTTTGAGCATAAATAATAATAAGTGGTAAAAATTGATGGGGCGTGACATGTATAAACTCATAGATATTGTCACGCTCATAGTGCGTAACATCATGATCATACAACTAAGGGTGGCCCAAGAGAATATGTGCAACATCCATGGGTAAGATATCCAAATAAATATTCTCAGAAAAATGTGGTCCCAATTTGAGAGGGACAAGACACTGTTTTGTGATAGGTAAAGTGGCTTGGTTAACCCAGGCCACTTTGAAAGGATATGGGTGAGGTTTGGGTTTGAAGGCAAACTTGCTAACAGTGGTCATAGACACGACATTCATCGTGCTACCCCCCATCAACGACAAGTTTGCATGAATGGTTATTGCAAGGGATCCAAGTTTGGAAAATTGAAGTTCTCTTCCAAGAATCAGAATCTATAGGGGTGGAAAGGATACACCTAATAACGGAGATGACACCTTCTTCCTCCTCATAGTCTTCAGCTTGGTCAAGTTTGTCCTTAGAAGGGTCAATAGGATCTACATTATAACACTCATCATCTGGGGTAGGCAAAGGGGATTCTTGTTCAAGTACAAGATCCCTAAGAGGACAATGGGAAGCGATATGACACTTATTGTGGCAGTGATGGCAAACAATTTCAGAAAGAAGACGGTTGAAGTTAGGAAAAATGGGTTGACCGCGATTGCGAGGACCCACGGAAGAGTTTGAAGTTGACCCATTCGAGGGTCGAGTGGGATAAGACCTGGTTGTGGGTCGGTTTTGAAATGACCCCTGGTTAGTTCGATTTTGGAAAGACCCGTTTGTAGGTCGACTTTGAGGAGACCCACTTAGAGGTCAAGTTGGAAAGGAGATTGACCCAGTAGAAGTAGGGGGTTGTGAGGGTTGTGAAAAGGGTTGATTTGCTCGTCGAGCATAAGGAGACCGAAAGTATCACTCATATTTAAGAGCCTTATGAAAAGTCTCATTTAAAGTTTCTGGACTATGTAAAAGAACTTCATGCTTAAGCTCATGTCTTAGTCCATTAAGAAATCGAGTAACAGTGACATCAACAGACTCACTAAGCTCAGCTCGATACATGTGGTCAGTAAAACGAGCCATGTAATCACTAACAGAGCTAGCTTGTTGTTTGAGGCTAAGGAGACTGTCCAAGTGCTCTTCCGATCTTGAAAGTATGGAACATATTTTTCAGTGATCCTAGCTTTCGTTTCTACCCAAGTGGTGATTGGCATTCTGATTTGCTCACGATGGAGGGAAATAGATTGCAGTATCTTTTCGCAGATTTGACAAGCTTCATATTCACAAAGCGAATACGTTGCTCATCAGTTAAGTTGTACCACCTAAAGAATTCGTCCATTTGATCTATCCATTCAAGGAAGATTTCAGGATCTAATGTCCCATCAAATTTAGGAGCTTCAGGTCTAAAGACATTAGGTTGTTGAGGAGCATGGAATGGTATAGACGGATTTTGGAATTGTAGATTGTGATCAGTTCGTCTAGGGACCTGATTTTGAGGAGGATTGGGAAGCATAGATGTGGGATCATTATCAACTGTGCGAGATTCAGATTGGTCGTCCATAAGACATTTTCCAAAGGCTGTGGAAAGTTGTCTAAGGTCATCTTGTATAACTTGCACACTTCGTTTTATTTCAGCCACATCAGTCTTAACAGTTTCCAAATCTAAACTAAGGTCCGTAACTACTCCTAGACTTTTATGAATCGTTTCAACATCTTTTGCTGTAACCATTTTTTTAGTATTTAAAATTAAATGAACTAAATAGAAAACAAAAATAAAAATGCTTGAAACTAATACTACTACGTAAATCAAATTAACAGTTAAATCAAAGTGCAATAATCAATATGACAAATAAGAATCCTAACCTCACACAGGAGTTCCCAATTTACCTCTCCTATTCCCAGTTGAACAATCAAACTGTTGAACTGGAGCAGCAACAAGCAAAAACAGCCAAAAATCCCTTTAGTTATTTCCAGGAGGAATTCGTAAGATTGTAGAACTTGGACTAAAAAACTCTCGAGTCGGAACTGAAAAAGCACAACAACGGAGCGGTGGTTGGGTAGAACAGTAGAACTGGCAGCACAGTAGCAGCCGAACAGCAGCGGACTCAAAAAGAAAATTTGGCAGAATGACTGGCAGAACAACAGCAGAAAATCCAGCAGAGCGGCAGTGATGATTCAAGGAGCAAGAACGGTAGGACCAGCGTAGTAGCAGCGGTAGAAGAGACGTGGTGGAGTGGTAGAGTTGTATACACTATGCAGAACCAATAGCAGGAGTAGCAACGGCAGGAGCGGAATGGTAGTGTGACGGTGGCGGCGTGGTGTGGCCCAGCAAGTGAAGCAATGACGTCCATAGGTTGGCCGTTGACCTTGGCTGTAGTGGAAGGCAGAGTGTCGAAGCAACAGAGATGCGGGTGGAAGGAGCGATGTTTTGGGCTAAGATTTGGGCTTGGCTGGGTGTTGGGCTGGCTGGGCATTGGGCTCTTGTTGTGTGGGCTATTTTAATTGATTGGTGTAGTGGCTTTTGTAGTAGGGCGGTACTTCCCTCTGATTAATGGCTATTGTAGATGGGCTGATTTATTGGGTTGGAATATTTGGGCCTTTAGGTCTTATGTTGGCTTGGTTTGGGTGAATTTGAGGAGCGATTCCAGCAACCTTTTTTTTTTTCAAAACTGAAATATATGTACTAAAGAGATAAGTAGTTGTTGCGTTCTTTGAGGAGCAGCAGGAAATTTTCTCTTTTCTCTTTTTTTATTTTTTTTGAGCTAAAGAGGGAAGAAACGGACTAGAGAGGAAGATTTAAGGATGGTGGTATGTGTTTTGAGTTTGACGGGAGTGGGAAATAGTAATTATGATAGGAGGATTTAGGGTTTAATTAGATCTGGTTGGTTTTTTTGGGAAAAAAACATTCTAATACTTCGACAAACACTAATAACACCAATTAGGCCAAATGAGACGACTTAGCTCTGGTACCAAAATTGATGTTGCACTAAGAGATGAACTCGCAAGCTCAAACAACACATAAGTTGTTAAGATAAGAAGATCGCAAGTTATTGAGAGAAATTAAGATGAATTCTTGAAATAATATTTATTCATAAAAGTAGTGTGTTCAATACAATAGAATAAGCCATATATTTATAGGGTTCAAAATAACCTAAATCTAGTAAAACAAAGTTAAGAAAATAAATAAATAAAAGATAAATAAATAAATAACAAATACGACTTTCAAATAAATACTAATTCTTAGTTCTCCTAAAATAGGTTTTCACTTTCCATCTCTTTCCTTTTCATGTTGCATTACTTTGTCATCATTGAAAATAGTAGCCCTTGTGTTCCAACTTCTGACCATATTTTAAACATATTAATCAACTACAAAATAATAAAAGGATAGACACTCCTTATTCCTATGCCATAATTTCTTCTTAAAAAATCAATTAGCACAAACTTCCGATCTCCCCCCTCTCCCCCCTCCCCAAAGAAAAAAACCCCAAAAAAATCATGTAAAGCAACCTCCTTCAAGGACAAATCCGCATACCCAAAAAACTCAACAATAGCAGATGCAACGGGCCTCAAAATGCAAAAAAAGAATGATGATCAACCTTTTCGCCTTAAGTAGTGAAAATTGATGATTTAGGTCACCAACGATGTAGGACAAAAAGAAGTGCGGCTTTTTGAAGAATGATGAACAATTTCTTTGATCCACAAACCAAGAAAGCTTTGGATGAAGCTATTTTCATAAAGAAAGTGGTGAAGATCCAGCAAGCTATGCAGAAACCGCAGCGGAGGAATGGAAGAATTCTAGAGATGAGGATTGGGGTTTCAGGGGACAGAGAGTTGTGAACAGTGTCATTCTACAGGAATGTTGTGGATCTATATGTGGGGAAAAAAGGGAAAATGGAAGGACAAAACCGGCATCAGATCAGACCAAAAGAATGAATAGTAACTTTAAAATTGGCACTTTTAATATATAATGGATAAATGTTTATTTAAAACTATAGCATTTGAATCATAATTATATCATGTCATATCATATCATATAATATATAATACAACAATTTTCAATTAGATTTGAATTCTCAATTGTAATTTTTCCGCTCTTTTGCTGAGATCATCATAATGTTGCACAATAATTTAGATTTGGTTTTATTTTTCAAGTTTTAAAATTTATACTTTTCTTATTTGAATATTCATTACGAGTTTTCAACAATTTATATTAGTTTATTAGTTTTTTATATTCTTTTTTATTTTAGTTTCCTCATTTCCATTTTTTATTATTTATATATAATTTTGAGTTTTTACAATTTTTATTATCCGCTACCGATGTAAATTTGACGGCGAGTAACTGTTTAATTTATTTTTTAGAATTATTCTTCCTATTATTGAATTATTCAAAAACGAGCGCATTATAAACTAATTGTCTGATATTATTTCTATTTATTTATTTATTTATTTATGTTTGCTTGATTTTCAAAATTTCCTTTATAAAATCCTCGATAATATCGAAACCAAAATTTATTTCAAAATAAGTTAGAAACCTATTTCAAAATAACTTGTATTATAAATGAAAACTTAGTTTAGAATAACTTGGAGTAAATCAACTTATTTATTTATTCTTCTTTTTTGTGCAATAAATATCCATTTATTTACGTCACATTAATAACTAAATACACATAATGTAATTCTGTTACAATAATATATGGCTAAAATTTATTTTCTTTACATCGATGATCTAACTTGAAAATCTTTGAGACTATTTTTTTAATCTTTGTTTCTATATCATTTATGTTGCAACGATTATGTTGTAGATGATGCAAATAATTTATTTTTTAGTCTTCTTTTTCCATAGATGTGAAGCCTTCAAAATATCGAATGAATTCATGTTGTTATTTCATTTGATTTAATTATTATTGTGAGTAATTATTGTTTTTTGCAATTTATGTAATGATTAATTTGTGTACAGGTTGAATACTAATTGATATTCTTATTTTACATAAGCAGGTAACTATTCATATAGTATTAATAAAGCATTAATTTAATGAGTCAAATACTAAATTAAAATTGTACATTAATTAGTTTTACTATGCAAATCTGATAATATGCATTTGTCTAATATTTTATTATTCGTTATTATTGTATTTTTTTGGAAAATTATTCTTCTCGTACAACGCATGAGTGAGAGACTGAACATATAGTTGTAATAGTTAATTGTGATATGATTATTTATAGGGATGGAAATAGGGCCGGGTAGCCATACTCTAGACCTGCTTCATGAGTCCTGAAGTCACTCAGATCCTCCCCAAACCTACAAATTCATGCGGCGCGTCAAAACAAGTCGGGTCATGGCACGAGTTGGGACTCCACCATGACCCACAGAAGGACTCATGGATTTTTTTCCCCTTTCAATTAATGTTATGTGTAACGCATTATTAATTGATGAACGTAGAATGAAACAAAATCTTTATGTAGAATTTTAAAGTTCTCAACAGTAACTAATATAATAACATGATTCTTTCAATTCGATAGAAAAATCCTTTCAAAAAATTAATATAATAAAAAAATAAAAATAAACTACCACGGATTTAATAGTCGATTTGTCAAATTGTCAGCTCTAATAATTTTTACACATTTTTTTAAATAAATGTTTTAAAAATAAAAAAAATGCCTGTGGGTAATGGGTCTATAGTATGGGTCCAACCTGACTCGCCCCACTCTGGACCCACAATGGGTCAGATAATTTCGTTTCATACTTTTTCTTTTGTCCCAATTAGGCATGACGGGTCAATCATATTAGAGGCATGTCTTCACGCGTTTATAGACTGATGGATCAAATTGTCATATCTAATTATTTAACTGCTAGTTATTACAACTTTACATAGGTTGGATGTGTAAATTTACACGACAAGTTTGGAAGAGACCAGAATTATGGACTCAGGCATTTTACTACAAATATTCCATGGTAAATTGTAATTCGCAAGATCGGAAGAGCACACGTCTGTACAATACAATTAGTGTATTGTACTTTATTTATAAAATGATGTCCACACTCACACGTTAAGTTTCGTGAGAATGTATATTATAACTCTACCCTGAAAAAAATCTAGTAAATTATTTTAAATTGAGTTGTCTACATATATTTAACTTAATTTAACTAACAACTAATTTGAGGACTGAATTGATTAGATTTAAAGATTGTTGAATATTATTTAGGACTTAATTCAATAAATTTAAAAAGTTCTTGTTTAATCTCTGCACAAGTTAAACCATCAATGCGTTGTACGGGCAGAAAAATCTTCCGATCTAAAATATATTATTAAATAGTTAAATATAAAACTGTATTATTTATATTTCTGTAGAAAATATAAAAATACAAGTATACATTAATTGAATCAATAAACTTAACGGACTTAGCAATCGTAAAGTTCAAGATCGCTTAAAATACAACATTATTACATAAAATCATTCATACATATATATAATAATGGAAAAAATACGTATTACCCGCCTCATTTTAAAAAATCCTAATAAAACTAACAAATTCAAAAAAAATATAAAACGCATTAAAAAATTCAAATAATATTAAATTCACCAATACAAATGATAGAGATGATGAATTAACGAATTATGATATATTAAAATTTATTTTAGAATTGACATTTCAGATTTGGTATTTTAATTTATTAGTAAAAAGATTAACAAACAAAACAAATAGGCAAAGTGATTAAGGTTTAGTTGTTAGACTCAATGGTAACATGTTCAAGTCTTCTTTGAGTTTTTTCACAAAAATTTTTGTTAAAAAGAAAACGACCAGTCACCGCAAAATTTATAATATAAAGTGGTGGGAAAATCAAGGTACAAATGGTACCGATACGTAAATGGATTAATTAATACTAAAATTCACACTTGTGCGTTGTATGACAGCTAAAACTAATAATAACCATAATAATTTTAGGGAGATATATTTATCTATGAAAAAGTGACATGTTTAATTGTCAACTATATATTGGATGATTATAGGCCTTCAAATTCACCATTTATATATAAACAACCAATTCATGTTTATCAATTAACAAATATCAATTATTTATATCAGATAAACATGTCTGTCTATAATTACTCTAATAACAAATGTCAATAAATTTTTATACAAAAATTTAATAAATTATTAATACAGCCAGTTGAGTCATATTTTAACATTATAAGGTATAAATTTTTGTAATCATTCTATCATATTTTGATTTATTTGTCAATAACACTTTTCACACCAGTTAATTCTTTTTTTATACAATGGACATAGGGGAAGGGAGGAAAACCAATATCAGTTATTCATGTCAGATAAACATGCCTCCATATAATCACTCTAAGAAAATTCTATTTAGACAAATAAGTAGATAAAAAGGGTGAAAAAATAGAGATATGACCTATGTGATAATCATTAATGAAAAGGTGATATGATTTGTTGAAAAATAGGATGATACCATATGTCAGTTTTATTTAAGTTTTTGTAAATTATTTTGTTCAATTAGCACAACTCTTACTCTAATAATAAATGTCAATGGATTTTTAAACAAAAATTCATATAAATTATTAATACAACTAGTTGAGTCATATTAGTATTATGAGACATAAGTTTTTATAAGAGTTATGCTATATGAACAAACACACATACAAAAAAATTAACAAAACTGACACATGGCACAATCCTTTTTTTAACACATCACATCACTTTTACATCAACATTTATCACATAACCCACATGTCAATTTTGTCTCATTTTTGTCCCTCTTTTTGCCTGACTAGAATTTTTCTTTTTATAATCCTTCTATTATATTTGAATTTATTCATCGGTAACACTTTTTGTATCAATTAATTCTTTTTTTTATACAGTAGGTATAGGGGAGGAGAGGGGTAGTGTGTTCCAACCCAGGACCACCTGTCTAGAATATGAAAAATCTAACCAATATATCACTTTTTTGAATTACAGCACCCGTTAATTATGCATATATAAATAAAAATTAATTGAGGTGATTTAATAAAAGTAAAATGTTTAAAAATTATTAAACAACTATTATGGTGCAACTATATCAAGATCCGGTCTATCTCTCAAATAAATAATCCAACTTCAAATATAGGTAGGGCCATATTTAAAACGACAAATTGAAAATTTTGTTCCATGGGAAATTATCAAAAGGTTCCAATTTATATTAATTATAGAATTAGCAAATTGGAGTACTATAATTTAAAAAAAAAATCAAACTTTATTATAGCGCTGCGATAACAATATAAAAATTTCTTCAAAAATCATTAAAAATTGAAATTTACAATAAGGTTACAGATTTTTAGAAATTTATTGGTTTAGAGACGTATTATGCATGTGTTTTCAAATTATAATGATTACTATTTGCTTTTTTTGTAATAGAACTCCCAATTAATTTCGTATTCGATTTGATAAGTGACAGATCTCTAATTCAAAATAGCTGGCTAAAGAAACTACCGTGAATTGATGATTGTATATGGGTTAATAAAGGGAAATGTGAATATCATTTAATAAATTAGCGTAACAATTAAAAAAAAAGATAAAAACAATATATATTACAGAGCAAGAAATTTTACAGAGCCAGAAAATAAGCAGGAAAAGCCATATTTCTCTTATTATATATATATATATAGACCTATAGATTATTTTTTATGAATAGTACATTTATTGTTAGCTTTTACTTATTAGCTCATATTAAAACTCATGTTAAAACCTTCAATTTGAGACTAATGTTCAATATCTTTTAACGTCAGAACTTTTTAAGAATGAAAAGACAATTAAGTTGAAAAATGATTCGAAAAACTTAAACAGACAGAACCTTAAGGGGCCATTTGGAAAGAGAGAACACAAAACGTCGACACAAATAGCGTTTTAGCCAATTCAACATTGCCGGATAGGATTTGAGGGGCATTTTAGAAAATGGGGTTATATTTTTTCACCAAGGCAACAAGTTTATAGAGCATTGATAACTTAAAATGATTTCTTTTTGTCAGATTCCTTTTGATACTCATCAATGTTGTTCCACAATGTATATTATTAGTTCGGATGAATTGCTAAATCCAAGTATATGTTCAACTTATGTACTCAATATACGATTTGCTAAGCCATTGGAGCTAATAACATCCAGGAACATGTTCAGAATGTAGCTTTCTTTTTCTTTTTTATTTATTTATTTTTAAATAACGGGGAATGTAGCTATTGTTGACAAAGAAAATAATCAGCCACTATTAGTTTACATACTATATTTGATGATCAAGTAATTGTCTCCATGCATGAATAATGAAATCAGGATCCTTTAACCATCTAATTTATTAATGTTAACATTTTGATTAATATAAAGGGATAAAGAACTAATACTTGGCAAGATTTGAACTTAATAACTATCAGCGGTTTATTGGGCAGTTTTTTCCTTTTATTTCACGAATCTAGTGATATCTGACGTCAATGTGTTTGGTGCGATATGATATGTAGAATTCTTACTCAAGAGCACTCTGACTATCACAATAAATGACGTACTCATTTTGCTTCAACTTGAGCTCTTCGAGAACCTTTTTCTACCATACAACCTCTTTTCCTACTTTAGTGATAGCAACATACTCAGTCACTATTATAGATAGAGCTACACATTTTTTACAATTTAGACTGCCAAGAAACAGCTCCCCCTGCAAAAGTAAACAAGAACCCAGATGTAGATTTTCTATTGCCAAGATTACCTGTCATATATGTATTTGTATACCTATCAAAATTGGCTGAGCTCCCCCAAGACCCAAACACAAATTAGAAGTTCCTCTGAAGTACTGCATAATCTATTTTACTATTTCCCAATGCTCTTTGCCCAGATCAGACAGAAATCTACTTACCACACCAACTGCGTGTGCAATATCTAGATGAGTGCAAATTATAGTATACATCAAACTATCAACAATTTAAGAATAAGGAATAGCCTCTATTCTCTTCTTTTCCCCATCAGTTGAAGGACTGTATTTCTTAGCTATTTTGAAATGAGCTCCAAATGGTAAGCTAACTGGATCAGCCCCTTTCATGCCGAATTTCTCAAATACCCGCTTAATATAATGTGCCTGCGATAACCACAACTCCTTAGATTTTCTGTCTCGAATGATCTCCATGCGCAAAATCTATTTAGCTGACCCCAAATCTTTCATATCAAAAGATTTGTGCAAAGAATCCTTCAATTTTTGTATCAATCCTCCATCTTGGCCAACTATAAGCATGTCATCAACATAAAGCAGCAAAATAATGAATTCATCACCTAGAAAAGATCTGAAGTAAACACAAGAATTTGTAGTGGTCCTTGTATATCTTTGACTTGTCATGAAAGTGTCAAACTTAGATCGGAAGACTGTCTTGGCGCTTGCTTTAGGATATACAAACTCTTCTTTAATTGACATACAAGGTGTTCTTTCCCTTTCTGTTCAAACCTTTCTGGCTGTACTATATAAATCTCTTCCTGTAATCACTATGAAGAAAGGCAGTTTGCACATCAAGTTGTTCAATTTGCAAGTTCAAACTAGCTGCTAAACCTAAAACAACTCTGATGGATGTCATCTTCACCACGCGGGAGAAAATCTCATCAAAATCAACACTATACTTCTGTCCAAAGCCTTTCACCACTAAGCGAGCTTTATACTTCAATAAGTCATCATTGCTGTTCTTTTTGATTTTATACACCCATTTATTCTTCAAAGCCTTCCTACCATTAGGAAGATTTACCAGCTCATAGGTTTTATTTTTCTTCAACGAAGCTATCTCATCTACCATGGCTTTCATCCAGTGGGACTTGTCTTTCTGACCTTGAGCCTCCAAATAACTTTCTGGTTCTCCATCCTCAGTGAGCAAAATATAATTACACTCAAGATATTTGGTAGATGATTTACGCCCTCTTGCAGATCTTCTTGATTCTCCAATTTTTTCTTCAACAGAGGTCTGTACCCCCTGATCAGTAATCTACTCTCCCTAATCACTAGTCTAATCATAGAATATCATCATCAATTGCGTCATTATCGATAAGAACTACATGACTACTAGTACTAGGCTAAGATGCTAAAGAATTATTAGGTATGAGACCAGGAACAACTGGATTCATCTCCTTAGTCTACTCAACTTTATCAAAGTCTCCAATCGTCTAATCTTCATAAAACACTATATCTTTGTTTCTCACAAACTGCCTTTTCTTTGGATCCCAAAATTTGTATTCAAACTGTTCATCACCGTAGCCAAGAAAAGCACAAGGAGTGGGTCTATCATCAAGCTTAGATCTCTATTCCTTAAGTACATATATAAAGGCTTTACAACTAAGGACCTTTAGATAAGAGTATGAAACATCTCTGCCTGTCCAAACTCTTTCTGGAATAGATCGGAAGAGCCAAAGAAATTGAGGGAGATCTATTAATCAGATAGCAAGCAGTCAAAACTGCTTTACCCCAAAATGTCTTAGAAAGCTTGGCTATCTTCAACATGCATCCGACTTTATCAAGAATGGTGCGGTTTATTCTTTCTCCCACACCATTATGTTGAGGAGTCCTTGCTTCTGTAAACTCATGCCAAATTCCAAAATTTGAGCAGCAGTCAGAAAAAATGGCAGTAGTCTATTAACTGCTGCCATTTCGCACAGCGTTTTTGGGGGAGGGGTGAATCCCCATGTTTTCTGTCAGAAACGGCATTTCTAGTAGAAAATTTGGGGGGGGGGGTTCCCCCGCTTCAAGTTGAGAGTGGGGGGATGTGTGTTTTCTTTTTTTAAAATTTTTTATTATTTTTAAATGTTTTGTTTTTGAAATTAAAAAGTTAAAAATGTATAACTGTTATTTTCCATGAAAAGTAGAGGTAATAGTGTCAAAAGGGATCTATCATGTGCATTAATGAAAGATTGGAGGCACAAGAGAGTGAAAAAAATTAGAGACGAAATCAGTTTTTAACTCAAAGGTTGGGGACCTTTTGTGAAATTAACCCATTATAAAATCAAATGTTCTTTTTTTCACATTCTTTTAGATAAAAATTAATTTTTTTCAATTATTTAAGCAAAACCAATCCGATGACCATGAACCGTTAGCTATTCCAGTTTGATTACTGGTCTGGTTTTCTAAATATTTGTGAATATTAGAATCAATCCAAAAAATAATCAAACGGTGCAAGATAAAGATATATATGGTTCACTGGTTCATGACAAACTTCTTTCAACAATGATCTATTAAAATTTTAAACTTTTTTCGATACTGAAGGCCTTATTATGCATAACCTTTTTTAAGTGCCTTAATATAGGCATACAACTTCAATTTTTTTACTAAATAACCAATGTGGATTTCCCTTTTTATACCCAAAATTATATTTTCAATGGCCCTTAAATTATCATATTTGATTGTTTATGGGCATGAAGAAAAACAATATAGGTACTATCCATAATACGATACCTTTTATAAAGATACAAAATGGTCTAAAAAAATCTGTAAAAAAAAACATTGAAGAAAATTTGTGAATACTAAAACCAATCTGGAACAATCCGACATTATGAGATAACGACGGATACGATTCACTGGTTTACAATAATTTTTTTTTTAATAATGATGCATTAAAATTTTAAAATTTTTGGAAGCTTAAGGCCCATAACTAAGGCCCTATTATGTATAAACCTTTTCCAAGTACCTTGATATATGTATACAAACTCAATTTTTTTTTTTAACTAAATAACCTATGCGGGATTCGCTTTCTATATCTAAGGTCATATTTTCAATGGCTCTTAAAGAAAGAGTAAAATTTCAACCATTCTTTAAACAGTAAAGATAAAAAAAAATAATAAAATTGAATGTTCTTTTTCTACATGATTTTAGATAAACATTAATTTATTACAATTATTTAATTAAAATCGGTCTGAGGACCTTGAACCCTTAGCTTTTCCTATTTGATTACAGATATGGTTTTCCAAACATTTGTGAATACTAAATCAATACAGAAAACAATGTAATGGTGTGAGATAAAGACGGCTACAGTTCATTGGTTCACAATAAATTTTTCAATAATAATTCATTAAAATTTTAAACTTTTTAGAAGCTCAAGGCTCATAAGCTAAGACCGTATTATACATTACCTTTCTCTAAGTAGTTTAATATATGCATACATCCTCAATTCTTTTCATTAAATTACCAATGTGGGATTTCCTTTATATGCCCAGAGTTACATTGTCAATAGCTCTTAAAAAAAGAATAAAATATCAACTTTTTTTTTTTAAATGGTAAAGATTAAAAAGCTATAAAATCGAAGTTTTTTTACATTATTTTAGATAAAAATAAATTTATTTCAATAAAATCGGTCCGATAAACTTGAATAATTAGCTTTTCCGGTTCGATGACAGCTCCAGTTTTCTAAACATTTGCGAATATTGTAATCAGTCTGGAAAACAATTCGATAGTACGAGATAAAGACGAATATAGTTCATTGGTTCGCAATAATCTTTTTTCAATAATGATCTATTAAAATTTTAAACTTTTTGGAAACTTAAAAAAAAAAAAAAGCTAAGGCTCTATTGTGCGGAACTCTTCTTAAGTAGCTTAACATAGACATACATCCTCAATTCTTTTTACTAAATAACTAATGTAGGATTTCCTTTCTATGCCCACAGTCATATTTTCAACGGCCCTTAAACTATAATATTTGATTGTTTATGTGTGTAAAGTAAAACAATATAGGTGCTACCATAATACAATATCTTTCGTTACTAAAGATAAAAAACTGTCCCAAAAAAAGGAAAACATTGAAGAAAATTTGCGAATACTGGAACCAATATTGAAAATAATCTGATGGTTTGAGATACGGATGGATACAGTTCACCGGTTCATAATAATTTTTTTTTAAATAATGCTACTTTAAAATTTTGAACTTCTTGGAAGTTTAATGCCCATATGATAAAGCCCTATTATGTATAACCCTTCTCCAAGTAGTTTAATATAGGCATATATTTTCAATTATTGGCAATGAAATGTACATGCCACTGTCTTCAATTTTGAATGTTCCTTTTACAGCTTTCCGACTCCCTGGATAAGGAAGAATTGCAGTCTCCTGATCAAGTCCCCCAAAAGAGACTCTTTGATGATTACCTGTTCAGTCCTGGTGTAGCCACATCAACTCGAGTATCGAGTAGCAAGAAACTCAAAGGTATCAAGATTGAAAAGCCTTGAGTTAAGCCCATTTTCTGATCTGTTTTGAAGGAGCCTTAAAACACTTTTCCTTTCATCTCATATCTCATACATTAAATAATCTACTTTTTCCCAGTGCACATTCGGATGTAGTTTGATGGTATTTAACATACACAATTATTCACACTACTTTTATGCTACACACTTTTATGCACGTGTTGCAAAAAAGTGTTACTTATGATTTATTATGTTTTATTTTGTGCACATTGGGTGCAGTTTAAACTTGACTTATAGGGAAGTTTGCAAGTTGATTATTGTTTTCTTCTATGGTTTCATATGAATGGTTCAATGTTTTTAATTTTTGTGTGTTTTTCTAGGCATTTGATGTTGTTCTTCAAGTGTCTTATCATTATACTTAAATTGTATAACTATGTAGGATTTCATATTGAATAGTTTATAATGGGTCTTTTTTCCCCCTTTTTTCTAAATTGATAGATTGGAATATTGGAATAGTTTATAGGTTAGATATAGACAATTTATCACGTTAATAGATAATCATATATAAGGAATTAAATAACTCTAGGTCCCTTTAAACATAGTACCTTATAATTGCTATACAATAAAAGGGTTAAATCAAACAATTAACCTCATTAAACAAACTATTACTGGCGCATTTCCAATTTTAAACCCTAGATTATTATTCAATTAAACTAATAAATATTAACTACAATATTTAGTATATGTGTTTAATTAAACGATATTAATCTAATTGAATAGTTATACTTAATGGTAGGTCCTCATTACAATATAAATTTTATTAAATAATAACTATATTTTTCATTTTAAGTAGATTGACATATGTGTTCTTACCATATCTTAGGTTTGATATAGATGAGTGAACAAATATTAATAGACAATTATAAAAATTTTGAATTAAATGATTCTAGGTTTCTACTTACATATCCTTTATCAAAGGTAACTTATAATTGCTATAAAATAAAATGAATAAATTAAAATATTAACCTAAGTAATCAACATTAGTTTCATGGCTTTCGAATTCAAAACACCTAAATTATTATTCAATTAATCTAATCAATATTAACTACAATATTTATAAATCAGGTTTAATCAATCTCTTTTTAATCTAATTGAATAGTTATCTTTAATGTTATTTCCCTATTACAATATCAATTACAATATCAATTTCCCTATTGCAACATAGGATACAAGATAAACTTTAATAAATAATAATAACTACAATTCTCATTTTAAGTAGATTGTCATATATAATACCTATCATAACTTAGGTTAGATATACATAAGTGAACAAATATTAATGGATAATCATAAATCACATATTAAAGATATTTTGGGTTCTATGTATATAAATATCATTTATCAAAGGTAATTTATAATTTATATAATATAAAAAGAATAAATCAAACAATTAACCTAATTAAACCAACTCTTGCATGCTCATGGCTGTGGATTCCAAAACCGTCAAATTAGTATTCAATTAATTAAACTAATTAAACCAACTCTTACTCACAGCTGTGGAATTTAAAACCCTTAAATTTGTATTTAAATAATTAAACTAATTAAACAAACGCTTGCTCACAAGTCTTATTAATTTTAATAACTACAATTGGGCATGTTTAGAGAGTGTCAAATATACTTCCTACCATAAGTTAGATTGAATATAGATAAGTTAACATATCAATAGATAATCAGAAATCATGAATTAAACATCTTGAATTTTCTATATACATATCCTTTTATCACAGGTAAGTTTCAATTGCTATAATATAAGAAGATTAGATCAAACAATTAAACAATGAATTAACCTATTTAAACAAAGTGTTCCTCTTGGCTTCCCATACCTTCATCTATTTACCCAGCTGAAATTTCATTCACTTTCTCCTGCCAGAGAATTTAGCCAAGTGTTCAATATGTTTACGCACTGGCGTCAGCATTGACTATTGACTGAAGTTTATCGCAGTTGACAATTTGCCTCTGTTCTCGGACTATTGTTTCAGTTTCTCTCCAATCTCTTACATTAACTTCAACATCCATCCGATCTATTGTTTATATGTTTGTAATTGAATAATAATACAATCAAAACAAATTACGAAAAAGTTGTGCATGGGTTTCTTAGAAAAAAAAGTTATGAACTAAAGGTATATATATACCTTGAATGTATATATTTATACCTTGAATAATTAGGCTAATTACGCATGCATGAGGGGGAAAAAGGGTTTTGATGGATTCGTAATGATCTCGCTGCAGGGCTGATTCGTTTATGTTACATTTTTCGAAATATCAATTCAATTAAAAAGTTTAAATTGAGAGAAGAAGTATAGGCCACTAATCAATGATCAAGGAACATGTTAATAATAATAATAATAATAATAATAATAATAATAATAATTGGATGACAGATATGTATTGAGGTTTATTTATTTAAATTAGATTAAAATTGAAGGCGTTCATACTGTTATTTCACCCGACTAATAATAACAATAAAAAAATGCGTTCATACCCGTTATTGTTCATAATAACAAATAATGATTTTTAATATTTAATTGTGTATAACTCACTCAAGGCTATGACTTTGTACCAATGCAGAATCATTAATCAATTTTTTTTATTTGATTGCTAAGGATTGACTTCTATGTTTCGTTGGTTATTGTTGTGTTTTTTCATCTATTCATCTATGGTTTTTTTTTACAATCTTATGAAGACTTAATCTTTTAGTATTTGTTACATGAGCCTATTTGTTACCAAACAAAATAAAACTCAACAAAAAATTCAAGAGTACTTCCAGATTGATCCATAACCAACACAAAGTATTTACAAAAGCAACTAACAATATAGCACCAACAAAGATTATAGAATGGGTAGTAGCAGTATTTCAAAGGAATACATATGGAATTCTAAAACTTATCCATTACGTGCCTATGAATATCATAATAGCCAGAAATATATTTGTCCATTTAATTCAGCCAACGTGAGAGCCAAAAATGTCTATGTACATTTAATTCAGCCAATGCATGTTCTCTTCTGCGGCTATCAAGATGACTTAAAAAAAAAAAAAACCTAAGCAAATGAGAACTATTCATACCCAAAATTACTTTGTTTAAAAAATTGGTATTGTTCATATAAAAACAACAAAAAGCGCACTAAATTATTGCATTAAAACATAATCTAAACCAAATTATACAATCAAAATCAGATTTACCAAATAAGCCCATTATTGGTTAGGCATTTCACTTTATTCTGAATCACTTTTGTTTAGCTTCTGCAATTGTGAGCAACACATTATAAAATTCAAGGAAAAAAGGGGGTAGATTCTTCAAATGCTCAAGTAAAAAATAGTGATGCCGAAATTTAGGGATCAAATTAAATATTATCATCCCGTGTGCGCTATTATCACTTTCTTAGTATTTGTTAAATCAAATACTTATGAAGACTTAGTCTTTTAGTATTTACTGCATGAGCCTATTTTTTGATAAATTTTGAAGACTTGGTCTTTTACTATTTGTTACATGATCCTATTTTTTGTTGAATTATTAAAAGGTTATATTTCGCTGCAACTGTTTCTCATTTTTAAGTTTATAAATTAATTTCCAACTGTAGCTAACATGATTCGCTGTTATCAATGTACGATGAGGAAGCTGACAAAGTCAACTATTATAAATGGTGGAAGACGAAAACAGTTAGATGACAATAGCAATAATTTGAATACCGCTTCTAATCATGGTAGCAGTAGCAAGAAGTCTAGGGTTGCTGTCACTACAAGCCGTTCTTTGGATATTTCTAATGATGTAATTTATGATCACCCAATGTCCATTCAACCAAGAAGACGTTTTAGTGATATCACTAATGGTGAGATGTAATTTCAATTAATACTTAAATATTTTAATATAGATTACTAAGTTATTTACATGCGTTTCTATCTCTTTGTAGTGTTCAGTGCATCACGTTCTAGTACATTTAACAATCTTGAAATACTACCTTCTACCGCCACATTAAACGATCATTTCATGATAGGCCCAGATAAAGATGACGATCATCATGCATGGATGAAAAGCAGTCATGATGATTTCACTGATATTCCTGGACTAAGCAATCTCTCTATATTAGATCATTTCATCGATGATTCTCCCCAGGGTAAAACAAACTGTAATTTTAGAAATATTTATGTCTAGCTCATCCTAATATATTGATATGGTAATCATTTTCCATTGATCCGACTCTTTCTTTTTTCTCGGATTTTTCTAGATAATGGGCTAGAAGACATATTTCAAGATTTATCTGAGGGTGAGGAAAATGATACCGTATATGATGGTATGTCATGTACATTGGTTTTACTTTATTTTTTTCCATATATTATCTCATGAAATTAATACGAGGTACACCAATATCTAATATCTTATCTATCAATCTCTATTCAACAGAAGAGGATGCTGAACACGTAGGATGTGCTACTGTAGGTACGTTAAGC
This sequence comes from Nyctanthes arbor-tristis, assembly GCA_963692815.1. Classification (NCBI taxonomy): domain Eukaryota; kingdom Viridiplantae; phylum Streptophyta; class Magnoliopsida; order Lamiales; family Oleaceae; genus Nyctanthes; species Nyctanthes arbor-tristis. The sequence continues at coordinate 12,508 of CAVNYN010244112.1, read as the reverse complement.
TCATTTATATTTAATAGCTAACCTTATAAAACTCTTATTCATTTACTGTTGAGTCAGTTATTTTTTATGCCCAAGCAATTGAATAATTAATATTTTTTTCTATTACTTTAACTACTTCATTGATTAATTTTGAATCCCAGCGTATGTTGATCTTGGTGATCCTATTAAAGAGTGTGAACATTGTGCGGCGCTCTTTTGTCATGCTGAAAGGATTCAGAAAACCTACAATTCTAAGTCTCCAAAGTTCTCATTGTGTTGTAATCAAGGGAATGTGGTGCTCCCTCTTATGAAGGAACCATTTAAGCTTCTCAACAATTTGATATTTGGTTCTGATGCGAGGAGTAGACACTTTCATGAAAATATTCGGTCATATAATTCAATGTTCACATTCACCTCAATGGGTGGAAAGATAGATAAAGAGTTAAACACCTATAAAAAGCCACCTATCTTTAGGTTGAGTGGGCAAAATTACCATCAGATTAGCAGCTTGCTACCACCCAATGGAAAGCAGCCGCAATTCTTACAGATGTACTTAACAGAACTCAACGAAGAGATATCAAATAGAATTTCATCTGTCATGTAAGTTTTATATGACCAGGCTATTTTGAACTCTTCAATTAACCTTCAACCCTTTAGGTTTGTGCCATCACACTTTATCTATATAATCTAATGGCATGTTTTTCTTGTGTATCAAGTCTGCTGGTGGGACATCACTGCATGATGGGTTTGTTTCTGAGCTTATAGATATTGTTGACACTTATAATGTACATGCTCAATCATTCAGGATGGCTAGGGATAGATTCAACGCAACTAATTCTACTACTATGAAATTGAAGCTTATTGGGAAAAGGAATTCTGAGGGACGGACTTATAATACTCCTAGTGTTAGGGAAGTTGCAGCACTTATTGAAGGGGACTTTAGCATAAATAAAAGAGAAAGAGATGTTGTCGTTCAAACAAAGTCCGGGGGATTTCAGTTTATGTCTGAGTTGAATCCATCATTTCTTGGCTTGCAATATCCGCTTTTGTTCCCGTTTGGTCATGATGGCTTTAGAGAAGATGTGCCTCTCACGGGCATGTCAAATGTCATCTAGGGGGAGAAAGAGAGTTACTGTGAAAGAGTTCTTTTCATTTAGGTTGCAAGAGAGAAGGAATGAATCTTCATATATCTTGAGATAGAGAAGGTTATTTCAGCAGTTTATAGTTGGTGGTTACACAATGATTGAATCGCCACGTTTGGCATTTACTAGAACTCATCAGAAAGAGTTGAGAAGTGAATTGTATAGTGGGTTAGCTGATGCAGTCGGATGTGGTGAGACAAATTCAACAAAGCAAGGGAAACTTATTGTATTGCCCAATTCGTTCACTGGGAGTGCCCGTAACATGCTTCAGAATTACCAAGATGCAATGTCGATTTGTAGGTGGGCTGGGTATTCACAGTTGTTCATCACATTTACGTGTAATCCAAAATGGCCTGAGATAATTCGTTTTGTAGAGGACAGAGGACTTGACCCAAATGATCAGCCATACATCATTTGTAGGATATTCAAAATTAAATTAGATCAGCTTATCAAAGACTTGAAGCATAACAAGTTATATGGGAAAGTCAAAGCAGGTAATATTTATTGTTCAATTATTATATTTAAATCATAACTTATTTATCGGTAACTTATAATTTCTAATACCGTAATAGCTCTTTCTTTATTTTGACAATTGTAGTTGTTTACACAGTAGAGCTCCAAAAACGTGGTTTACCGCATGCTCATATTGTATTGTCGGTGGCTCAGAAAGATAGATACATATCAGCTTCTAACATTGATGAGATAATATCGGCAGAGATTCCAGATGAGACATGTGAGCCTGAATACTATAATGCCGTGAAAGAGTTAATGGTCTGTGGGCCCCGTGGATCGTTTAACAAGAGCTCTCATTGTATGAATAAGGGACGTTGTATGAAGCACTTTCCAAAGAAGTTTGTACGTCGTACCACAATTGATCCGAGTGGTTTTCCAATCTACAGAAGAAGAGACAACGGCCGGACAGTTGTAAAAAATGGTGTACCCCTGGACAACGGCTATGTTATCCCACACAATCAGACTTTATTGCTTAAATATGGGGCCCGCATTAATGTTGAGTGGTGTAATTAGAGCCGGTCAATTAAATACCTATTTAAGTATATAAATAAAGGCAATGACAGGATCTCAGTGGCTTTCTCTGGAACTGCGGATGTTTCTTCAGCTCAAAAAGTTGACGAGGTTAAGATGTGCTACGACTGCCACTATATCCCAGCTTGTAAGGTTGCATGGAGAATATTTGGATTTCGTATTCACTATAGAGACATACCCGTTGAGCGGCTTAGCTTTCACTTACCAGATGAGCACAGTGTTTTTTATTCTTCACGGCAAACTGTTGATACAGTTATCAGTCGGCCTACAGTTTACTCGACAAAATTTTTAGCGTGGATGAAAGCAAACGAGAAGTATCCTTAGGCAAGAGATTAGACTTATGTTGAATTTCCTAATAAGTTCACTTGGAAGCAGCAAACAAAAGAGTGGGTGCCAAGACAAAAGGGATTAGCAATTGGATGTATTTATTTTATGCCGCTTGGGGGCAGGAGAGAAGTATTATTTGAGAATGCTACTAAATGTTGTTCTTGGTGCCACCAGTTATGATGACCTGAAGACAATTAACGAGACATTGCATTCAACGTTTAGAGATGCCTGCTATGCACGTGGGTTACTTAATGATGACAAAGAGTACGTGGACGGCATTGCAGAGGCAAGTCATTGGGGATCTGCATCATCTCTTCATAGTCTATTTGTAACTTTGTTATTATCAGACTCTCTAACAAAACTTGAACTGGTTTGGGAGCATTGCTGGCAGTACTTATCAGACGATGTACTGTACAACCTTAGAAATAATCTGAACAACCAAGGTAATGAGTTTTCACATATAAACATTTATACAATTTAAATGTTCTTTGATTTTTATAATTTACAATATATGTTAATTATTATAAATTGTTTGCTCAGTTAAATTGACTATAAACATGTTTATTGTTTCATAGAGTTGCAGATGAGCGATGAAGAAATCAAAAGTTACTGTTTGTTGGAAATTGAGAAGTATTGCAAAAGAGAGGGAAGAGTCTTCATGACTATGGAGGTATGCCTATGCCCACTGTTTCAGAAGATCGGAAGAGCTATATAGTTTAATTCATGAGTAGTTGAGGTACGATAAAATTGCTTTGGCGGAGGAACACTCTGGATTATTGTCAAACTTAACAGATGAACAATGTTTTGTATATGACACTGTGATGAGTGTTGTTGATGCCAACAGTGGTGGTTTGTTTTTCTTGTATGGACATGGTGGAACCAGGAAAACATTTTTGTGGAAGACTTTGTCAGCTGCGGTGAGATCCCGTGGACATATAGTATTAAACGTAGCACCATGTGGTCTAGCATCTTTACTTCTACCTGGTGGGAGAACTGCACACTGAAGATTTGCAATACCGTTAGCTGCAACTGAAGAAGCCACCTGTAACATAAAGTAAGGAAGTCCTTTGGCCAAGCTTATTGAGATGGCTAAGCTGATTATCTGGGACGAGGCACCTATGATGAACATGTATTGTTTTGAAGCATTAGATCGGACTATGAGAGATGTCCTTCGCTTTTCTGAACACTGCAATGTTGATAAACCTTTTGGTGGAAAGACCATTGTGTTAGGTGGAGATTTCAGACAGATATTACCTGTCATTCCCAAAGGCACCAGGTAGGATATTGTTCATACATCTCTCAACTCTTCCTTCTTGTGGGAGCATTGTAAGGTCTTGATACTAGCAAAGAATATGAGACTTAAAAACGTTGAGGGTGATTCGGATTCAGTGGCACTGAAGAGTTTCTCGGATTGGATATTACAGGTTAGGGACGGAGTTTTGGGAGACAGTGATGAAGGCGAGTCAAACATTGACATATTTGATTATTTATTGGTTCCTATCCTTAATGATCCTGTAGAATCAATTGTAAAGAGTACATACCCTGATTTCCTTGCACAAGACAGTTCAGCATCTTACCTCAATTCACGCGCCATTCTTGCACCTACTATTGATGAGCTTGACATGGCTAATTATTACATGCTGGGACAGAATCTGTCTGAGTTGAAGACCTATTTGAGCTCTGATTCAGCCACGTCTTCTGACTTTGATAGTAATTTGCTTCGTGAGATCTATTCACCAGAATTTTTAAATGGAGTAAAATGTTCTGGAGTCCTCACCCATGAGCTCAAGTTAAAAGTTGGTGTCCATGTGATGCTTATGCGAAATATTGACCACTCATCTGGATTGTGCAATGGTACACACCTTTTAGTTACGAGACTTGGGGATCATATTATCGAGGCTCATATGTTATCTGGACCCAATGTCGGGCAGAAGTTTTTTATTCCCAAATTAACTCTCACTCCGTCCAATATTAGATTGCCATTCACATTTCAACGGAGACAGTTCCCATAAATTGTATGTTATGCGATGACTATTAATAAGAGTCAAGCTTAATCACTCAAGAATGTTGGTATTTTCCTTTGAAGGCCTGTGTTCACCCTGACCAATTATATGTAGCTATTTCGAGGGTCACGAATCGTGATGGGTTAAAGTTCATGATATGCGATGACAATGGTGAGCCTAACAAGTCTACATTGAATGTTGTTTACAAGGAGGTATTTAACAATTTATAGCCATATGTTCTCTTTAACTGTTAGGTATGTATGCATTAATTTTATGTCACCTATATAATTTTGTTTCGTAGTGTTTCACATACTTAACTAAAATTCGCTTGCTTAATGCAGGTTATTGTGAGTGCTTCCTTGTGCTTTCAAAATGTAACAGCTTGTGAAATAAATACTTATTGTCGAATATATTATTCACGTTGAAACTTGCAATAATAAAGCTGGTGAATTATGGCAATAAGTTTCTCAAATGATTATGTTGGATTATTCTTATTTGTATGATGTACATTTTATTTGGTCAAAGCATCTCGTACAACGTACGGGTGAAATAACTAGTTTCAACATTATTTTCGGTAAAAATTAATTTTGTTTTCAATTGTTTAATTAAAATTGGTCCGATGAGACTTTGAACTGTTAGCTTTTCTGATTTGATGACAAGTCTGACTTTTTGAATATTGCCAAATATTAGAACCAATTCGAAAGCTAACTTTTGGTGTGAGATAAATTGAAACAAAAAATTAAGAAAATCGATCGAAAATAAAATTGTTCAAGATAAGGAGAGGAAAGTTTAAATGTAAAGTGAGAGAGATTTGAAAAAGTTCTTTGAATAAATTTTATTAGCGGAAGGAAGGAAAGTATGGATAAAGAAAGAGAGATTTTTTGGATAAAATGTAATCTGATTTGGTGGTTGAAATTAAAAATTGGGAAATGCAATGATAATAATAAGCTAAATCAAACAAATTTATAAATAATATAAAAAGGGGAAATGAACAAAAAAAGGAAATGAAAGTTAAAAAAAGGAAATGAAAGATTAAAAAGGGAAATATATAAATTGGTAATAAATTAAAAACATAAATAAAATTAAAAAGCAAAATAGAAATCAGTGGCCAAGATTAGTATATTAATCCAACGACTAAGATGGGATATCCTCACTGAACAAGTGTTTTTGAGCGGGAAAAAGGGAAATGGAAACTCAATCTGCTTTAATATGTGTGTGTGTGTATATATATATATGTATGTATATATTGCATCCTTATTTTTTTTCCACATAAATTTTTTCTAATAAGTTGAATTTTTGAATTTTAATTTTAATAAGCCCCCCAACACTTATTTTCTTTAGGTTCACTCTTAGTGTAAATGTTATTAACTTTGGACAAAATTTCCAAAGTTACGAATCGGGCCAGTTTTAAAATACTTATATGTAATAGTGATAGGAAGTCTACTAATGAAAGGACAAATATTGTATATGAAGAGGTCGCCTGGAATTTTTAAAAAAACTTTGTTGTTCAAATTGCTACTATATTAATTTTTATTTTTTAATATTCAACATATTCCTTACTTTTTACTTTTTTAGCAAAACTTGGCCGTCCGTTGGACGGGTACAAAAATGAACAACATAAAATACATTTTGCACGGTTATCTGAACTATACAATATAAGATTGGCATAAAGTATGAAATGTAAACGCAAGGAAAATACTTGTAAACAATGTTGGTTAGAACTAGACCGACGACATTGAAACTTAATTACTCATATGAGAAATGTTGGAAATGTCTACTTTAAAGGTTATGAAGTTCTCTCCTCGAATCTCCTCTTACTCTTTAGTAGTAAAGTCATTCTTGATTTTGAACATCTTCACGAATTTCCTCAAATGCTTTTGCCTTCTTTATATATGCAAACAAGTCAAATGCGTAATACCAAGGAAAATGACAACAACATCAATTAGTGCTTTTTAGACCCAACCATCCATTTTAAATGTTAATTAAATTATTGTGCATACATGGAAATATTAGGATAGTTGGGTTGGCAATTGCAATTATAAATCACTATTGTGTGTGCACTGAAATTAATACATATTCAATCAAGAAAACATTCGTATGTACCTTCCTCAACATTTTTGGAAATATTCAGCAATCTTTTCACTCGCAATCTCTATTGAGCCCGAGGGATGGAATGTTACATTTTCTTTGAACTTTGATTAGTGAATAAATATTATGTAAGCAATAATGTGTGTACATCATGCATTGATAAGAGTCTATTATGAAAAATGAGAATAAAAAAGACCTGTATATATACATAGGTACCTTGAGCGTCCCTAAAATGGGAAATTCCAACCTTGGCCTCCTTAAATTGACCATCAAGCTTTGCATCTATGGATACTTGATCAAGCATCGGAGCAATTAGTTGTCCATAGCACAGTTTTGTCATCATAGGGCAATACAAAATATTCATAGTCCTGAGTGCAAAATGAAGTAAATTTATGAAGGTAGCAAAGATGTAGCTCTCTTAGTCGAGGAAACTGAACTGTGCCAGTCACTTCTTCTACCATCATTTCTCTCTCTTCTTCTTCTACTCTAATAATTGCTTCGATTGTATCACAATTCTCCAGGTGTATGAATTCTAAAGCCACAAGTGAGTTTGCCATTGAAAGTAAGAATAAGAACCTTAGGCTATCACACCATTCAAAAGTAAATGATTTCAATAGACAGATTCTCTAGCTTAGGCAACAAAATCTGTAAGTGATATAAATTCAAGAAGAATCAATATATCTACTCGTAGAAGACTTCAACAAACGAAAATTTGAAATCGTATTTACCTGGTCGAAGATTGTCTGACGGGTACCAATGGCATAATCTGATTGTGATATGAAGCTTTTAAAACTTGTTACATTAAGAAGCTCGAGTTTCTTGAGGTTTGGCAATTGAAACATTATTTCACGACTAGTTTCATTCTTTGCTTGTACTGTTCTCCTTGAAACAATTTCCTCTACCATTTCACAGTTTTCTATTTCAAGACTATGAAGATTCACCATGTGTTTTGCAATTGGCTCTGGTAATATGCTTCTCATTTGAGGACAACCGGAAATATAGAGTTTTGGAAGCTTAGAAAATGCCGACGGCTCAATTCTTGGAAAATTTTTGCCGCATATAATGTCGATCAGATTCTGTAAATTTACCATTGCCAGAATGCCAAGTTAACAAAAATGCTACTTGGGAAAGCATCCATGACATCAATAAGATATGTAAAATCAGCAAGAGAGAGGTGTAATCGGTTCGATCTAATGAAACGGCCCTCAAAGAACCAGGAATCCCGTAATGATATACTAAACCTTTGTAGCTTCTCAGGGCACAATGCTTGCGAAGACACAAAATGATCCATTCCAATTTGGAAAGTCGAAAGAGTTGTCAATGAACGTACTTCGTCAATAATGTACCCAAGTTCTTCCTTTTTTAATTTAAAGTAACTTCCCAAATATAGCTCTTCCAATTTTTGCATACTTTGCAGAATACCAGCAGGCAGATTTCAGTAGAAGCCTTTCTTAAACCTCAAATCTAGTGACCTTAGGTTTCTAAGTTTAGCCATATCACCGAAATCAAAATAAACAGAGAATACAGATCCATAAAAAGAGAGAATTTCCAACTTCTCTATACTCCTGAAAAATGAAATCTTGTCATAATATTTCAATTGACATGTCTCCAAACATAAACCTCGAACACCCGTTGGAAATTGGATTGATGATGGAATTTCAATATTGGTACAATATCGAAGGTTAGTGATTTCAACGACTTTGAGTTCCTTCATATCTTCAAAAAAATCATTGGGTACACGGATAGGTGCAAAGCTGGTGGAGCTTATCCTCAACAAGTTGAGTTTTCTATACTTTAACCCACTAGGAAGCTGGTGGAGCTTATCGAATGTCAACGACATTGCAGTGTACGACTCATCAACATCCTCGTTCAGTTCTGGCCATTCCTTTAAACCAGCATGTTTAATTATAAATGCATGTTGGCCGCTTTGCGATGAAAAGAACAAGCAAAAATCTTTAATAACGTCGTGTAATTTCATCTCGTCCTCTTTGTCGCCAGGCAGCAATAGATTACAACTTTTTAGTTTATCAACAATTGTTTTTACCCTGTCTCTTGTTGTTGATAATGTCACGGACGCCGTATTCTTAAACAACCCCCTCGCATAGATCACAAGTCTTTCAATTCGAATACTTTCATCTTCAGCAAACAGAGAGCATAGCTTAAGCAAGTATTGAGCTTCTTCATTCTCCAAATATTTGTAGCTAAGCTGTATTGCTGAGAACACTGACTTGTTGACATTTTCGATTTTGGAATCTTGAAGTTCTTGTAAGGCATTCATCCACGCATGTTCCTCTCTATGATTTTTGAGTGCTTTGCCAACAGTCATGAGTGCTAGAGGTAAGCCTCCACTTTCCTTAATTACCAAGTCTTTTACATCACCGTCAGTTATAATTGTATCATCAGAAATTTCAGCGGCTTTCTTGAGAAGTTCCCGTGCTTCTTCTAGAGTTAGAACATTGAGTTGAAATTTATTTTGGGCACCTGTGTTACTCCACACATGTTGATTACGTGTTGTAAACAAAATTTTCAACCCTTTGCGCTCAGGAATCCCTATGATTCCCAAATCAAGTTCATTCTAGACGTCATCTAGTAATATAAGGATGCTCTTATCACCGTCGCGTTTAAGTCTTTGATGAAGTCACTCGGCTCTCACTTCATTAGTCTTCTTTTCAATTCTTAATCCAAGCATCTCAGCAAGTTGATCTTGACTTTTCATTTTGTCCAGATCCTGAGACACAGCAGCCATTGCAACTTCGTCAAAGAGCTTATCGGCCTTGGCTTGATTGAATATTTCCCTTCCCATTGTAGTCTTACCAACTCCAGCCATGCCATAGATACCAACTATTCATATATGTTTGTCCTGTAAACACTCAATAATTTCTTTCCTAAGTGATATCCTTGATTTGAAATCACAAGCTTCATGGGGATTTTGGTAAACTATTTGTACAGGTTCTGCAGGGTAGTCCACTCTGTCAAATGCACCTTCTTCCTTTAACCGACCAATTTCTTCAGCCTCTTTTTATGGCTTTCCTACTAAATGAATAACGCCACTTTAGATTTCGGCAACTAATATTATTGAACATGTTGAGACACCAACCTCGTTGAGAATTTATAGTCCTTGTTGCTTCTATAACTTTGTTTGCCTCTGTGTTTAGGTTATTCAACTTTTCCATCCATCAACCAAGTGTTGCACATCATTTCGCCTGCCTCCCAGATCTTCTACTTCCTTCTTCAAGTTCTCTATGTCTTCCCTGTAGTGGAATAGGTACTGCAAGTGGTGTTGAATTTGACCAACGGAGTGTTCCACAATTTTGTCAAAAAGGGAAGTGATCAGGCTGTCTAAAGCTATCGATATCAAATTTCTGATTATCGACCTGCTGTTGCTACAATTAGTAAGTTTTTATTGTATTGTATGTATTTGTATTAATGCAAGAACACAAAGGAAAAACAAAAAATATAGTTTGTCAGTGTACGTAATTAACCCCCCATCATTTATAGACTGTCATTTACAACCAAAACAATTAATTGATGCAAAATATATTAATATAGTCTTGAATAAAAAAATCTATGTTATTTATTGATTTAATGGACATATCCCGATCAATAGTTGAATGGAACAAACTGCCACACTAAAAAAAAAAAATTAATAGAAAGAATGAGTATGCCTTAAAATAGAGCCTTATTTGAGTGACACCAGGCTTCCATTATGAAATATATGGCTTCCATTATGAAATATATAGGTAATAAATGAGAAATATGATATAACTGGGTTGATAAAAAAGAGCATAAATCTTGGTGTTGGATTAAATATTATATCTTTCTGATCACAGGGTGAAAATATGATGGCAACTAATGTTTCCAACTAGCATAGTTTTATAATTAAAAAAATTTGAAATTTAGCAAACTTCCTAATCAGACTTGTGACCTTTGCAAGTTTAGAATATTTTGTGCTCCTTTTTTTGAAGGAACTTTATTCCATATTTTATTTTAATTAATATATATTATTTTATTTCTTTATGGCACAAACAAACTGCACCATAAAAAGAAAGGGGAAAAAACTGAAAGAAAGATTAACACAAACGGTCCATCTTTCGTTTTTTTTTTTTTAAATAATAACTAGGACAATCATGATTTAACTAGTTTAACATACGATTTAAGCTTGACCTGCTTCATAAAAAAGCTAATGATTAGTGCAACTTTTACACTAACAGAAGCTTTATAATTAAATTTTTTTACACATTACAAGTAAAGAATAATAATAACCAAGCAAGGTGTCTTTTTAAAAAGAAATTTATCATTAGAATATCAAGTTAATTTCGTTCCAAATTACTTGGTTCTATCAAGTTCCTTTATGCTTAACTTGTTTTATTTTTTGTTCTTTTCTTTCTTTATGGTGCAAAAACATGGATAAAAAACAATTTGAGTATTTTGATTCCAAAGGTTACGACCTTTGGTGAAATTCATCTAAAACGATTATTTTCTCTTGTTACATTTAGTATTGATCTATAAAAGCTAAAAAATTGAATTTTTAGAGAAAGAAATCGTAGGTCAGAGGTTCATGAATCAAGAATTTAACATATATCAAATCTTACACAGTATTATTTACTCTTTATGCACTTTAGTAAAATGGGTAATTGTACAGGCATTTCCCCCCTTTTTTATTTCTTCTACGTCTTCTTCTTTTCCCTCTCTCTCTCTCTCTCTCTCTCGTGTGGGTGGGGTGGGGACATTGCAAGGGGAGTGTAGGAGAGAGGAATTGAACCCTTAAATAAGGGTGTGTTGAATCCACTTATATGACATCAAACCACAGAGTCTTGGATAATTTTACAGGCAATTGAATCAATAGGTTACAGTACTACAGATTTGACAAAAAAAAAATTGAAATACACGTCGGTTTGTCGAAAAAATGACGCGTAATGGTGGACAATGGCAATTTTGAAAATATTGTGTAAACTTTACATATCGGTTGGCTGAGGCAACCGACGTGTAAAGTTAATAAGCATCGGTTGTAACGTGGAGCTAACGTGTATTCGCAATATAAAGGCGTCGGTTCCAAGCATGGAACTGACGCCTTAATTTTCATTTATTAAAGGCATCGGTTCCAAGTATGGAACCGATGCCTTTACTCTTTTTTTTTTTTAAATAATTTGCATTGAGACCATGGAACCGATGCCTTTACTCTTTTTTTTTTAAATAATTTGCATTGAGACGGGAGAAATTGTGTTTTCCAATAAAGCTCTGAAGTTGCGTGTTCCAGAAACGAAAAAGTACTGCAGCCATTATCTTTTTGTCTTTCTTTTTCTACTTGTAAGATCATTGTGTGGTTGATATCTTCTGAGCTTATATAAGCATGCATTCTACAATCCAGATTTTCACTAGACTTCATGATATTTCCATCCCAAAATTTATTTTTTTCTTAACTTTGTTCCCATTCTTCTCTTCTTCTCAATTGATTCTACTTCTATTAATGATACAATTTTCTTGTATGTCGATCTTGAACATGCGCATTCTCGATTCTAGTATTCGAGTGACAAAAAAATTGCCATCCCGCCTCATATTGCACCTCCAAAGGGCCCCCTGAACGGCGGAGGCCCATGCGACGTCTCGGCTTCTGGCCGGACCTTGGTGGTCGAGGTCGACTTGATCAAACTTTGTGACTTTTAGCCGGTGTCAGATTCGGGTGAGCTCAATGTTGTAATATACAATTTTTTTAGAGACCCTCAAGCTAAACAAATTGCGTACGGTTACTAAAAGAAAGCGAAGGCGAAACTGGATTTGGATTTTTGGGTTGTTTTTCTTTATGATTATGTTATATGTTTGTGTAACGAATTATTGAGATTTGATTGTTCATATTGTAGATGAGTGTTGAATTCGGTTTCAGTAATTTTTGTTCATTCGAATTTTAAATCTGAAATTAAAGAAGAA